>DF361206.1:27529-53090 GCA_000787875.1 Solanum virginianum | reverse complement strand
TGTATGTATATATAATGCTAATATAAGTCAAGGAGACTTAAAAAGATTAATATCTTGGTCAAGCCAATACATGTTCCAATCAACTTTTAACACACAAATAGTTCTAGAAACTTGGTATTTCTTGTACCAAAAAAAAAAATATGTATATATAAGAATACTTTTGCCCAATACCTAAGGTCTTGAGCATGTATACATGGATGCATATAGAAACTTTAATGAAATCCAATCACACCTTAACACACCTATGTTCTAGAATTTGAACTTCTTGTAAAGTTATAACTACACTTGTCAATCTCATTTTTTTCTTGAACTCTTGGAAATGAATACATGTACTCATATATAAGCTTACTCCTATTTAAATTATAATATTTTCTCCTTATGCCAGAATTTTTAGAATTGAAACATAACTCCTTACAATTTCCCAGAAATTATAACATCAATTTCAAGCATTGTCATAGGCTCAATGTACCAAAGTATGGGTTCTAACACCTCACTTCGGAGGATCATTGCAGTTATTCTCATCTGGCTTGTTAGAGTTAGACTTGAGAAAACTTTAGTTTATTTTGAGGTAGCCATTGGCCTGTCATTGGCAACACTTGATGGTGATAGAGGCTTCATAGACTAGAGTCGAGTATTGATGTTAAGACTTGTTGAGCTAGTGTCTTTCTCATTAGCTTATTTATTTTATATTATCTTGAGACTGGATCGCCTATTGCTATCTTTAGACTATTTGATGAGGCCAAATGGTTCGCTTGGGGACTAGCAATAGTCTCTGAGTGTCGCCCATGTCTAAGGTACCCTCCGGAGGCGTGACACTTCTCATCTCCTTAGCCCTAGGCTTTTGTTAGAACGTTTAGAAGGCGTAGGAATGAGTTTTAAAACCTTTTTTATGCCTAAAACAACCTATATTGTTCATGGGTTAGGTTTATAAGGGGTAGGAAAAAGTTTGGAATGTTCCTCGAAAAAAATTAAAAATTTGCACTATGGAAGACCAAGTCCGCATTGCGGACTCAGGCACTGCACGAGCAATTTTCATCAAAAAGTTATTGATCGAGTTTCTAATCCCATAGAAAATATTGATGTCACCATTAAGTTCAAATTCACAACAACTCTGTAACGTAGACATGTCGCGTACTTTTCTGGAATTGCGTTTTTACTTTGAAAAAATATATTTTGATCTGGTTGCTCTAAAAATCAATCAGGATTATTTTCCCATATAATTTTTCATATTGATCACATTTCCAACCTCAAATTGGCCAAAAACGTTTAGAAAGACGTGTTATGCACGCGTCTTTCATCTAGTGGTATTTTGATAATTTTATCGGGTGTAACATTATCTCCCCTTGAGATCATTCCTCCTTAAATGAAGAGTAAGTATGGACCTAAGGAACTAGTAACAATTAAGATTCCTCTCAACAATTAATCAATCAATCACTCAAACTCTCTGGATAATCAACAATCAACTCAAGGATAAACTAGGATAGACAAATCAATTCAAATCAAGAGTAAGGACATTACGTTCAACATTATCATCATCAAGTATGAATAGATACAGGTATTTAGCTTTCATGTCTTCCTCAGCTTCCCATGTGGCTTCCTCAACAAAATTATTCCTCCATAAGACTTTGACCGAGGCTATCTTTTTGGTCCTCAATTTGTAAATCTGACGATCCGAGATTTGGACTGGAACCTTTTCATATGACAAGCTATCTTCACTCCAATACTATCAATGGGAACTTCCAATAAGGGATCTCCCAGGCATTTCTTTGACATCCAGACGTGAAAAATCGGATGAATCGCAGCTAGCTCAGAAGACAACTCTAATTCATAAGCAACATTCCCAATCCTCTTGACATTCTGGTAGGGGTCAATATAATAAGGACTTAGCTTCCCCTTCTTCCCAAATCTCATGACACCCTTCATAGGTGACACTTTCAAGTATACCCAATCACTCATCTCAATCTCTAAGTCTTTTCTCCTCACGTCAGTGTAAGATTTCTGGTGGCTTTGTACAGTCTTCAACCTTTCTTTAATAACCTTTATCTTATCCTGTTCTCCTCAAAACTCTAAGTCTCTCCTTCTCACATCAGTGTAAGATTTCTGGTGGATTTGTCCACTTTTCAACCTCTCTCTTATAATCTTCACCTTCTCCATAAATTGATGAACTAATTTCTAATCAATTAACTCGGGTTCACCAAACTTTGAACCATCCAATTGGTGATCTACATCTCCTCTCATACAAAGCCTCATAGGGAGACATCTGAATACTTGCATGATAAATATTGTTGTATGCAAATTAGATTCGAGGTAAATGATCATCCAAATTACCTTTGAAGTCAAGGACACAAGCCCTTAAAATTTCCTCTAATGTTTGTATTGTAACACCCCGTAAAATTACTAAAATGCTCCTAAAATACATCATGCGCACAATTCGTCTTCCAAAGCTCTGATGGAAAATTTGAGACTGGATTTTCGATCAGCGTAGAAAATTGAGTTAGTAAATGATCTCGATTTGATTTAAAATAAATCTGGTTGAATTACGAAATTGCACATTTTGTGCAAAAATAGTAGCTTCTCTGGGCCTCCTCCGTGATGTGCCAGGGGCACGTACTTGCACTTGTGAATTTTATTATTTTTCGACGCGAACTATTTTTTGAAAAGTTGCTCAAAATACACTGGTGTGCGGCCCCTCCGCGACCTGTACCTGTGTACGAAAAATTGTTTTTTTTTAAAATTTTGAGAAGGGTAATTTTGTCCTTCGCAACATATTTTAATACCCCCAAAATAGTTGTTAAAGCGTATTTCGTACAAAAAGGTTTTAAACCCATAATTTTTCTAAGTCTTTTATGCAAGTCTGAGAGAAGAAGAGGAGAGAATGTAAGGGTTTCTTGAGACATCCCGAATTCTTTGAAGAAACCTAAAGAATCTTCATTCTCAGGTATGTAAAGGCTACCCAAAAGCATGGAATTGTTCTTCTATGTGCCCCAATGTAAAGATAGGATGCAAGATTGATAATTAGAGTCTTGAATAGTGATTTCTTGAATAATACCTTTAATGATTGAACATTGTCTCTAATTTTTGAATATGTTCTTTAAATTATATTTTTGTATCTTAAATTGACGATTATCATGTTCAAAGTTTACTGTATAGCTGCATTATTAGGTGATTGTGATTTAACCCGTATAAATTCTCTCTGTAAAAATTGGAATAATGAACTTAGGGGGATGTTTAGAGTCTTGATTGTCGGAATGTGATGTTTGACTGGGTTTGAGTCATGAGGTGAGTGTACTGATGATGGTAATAGCTGGGAATAGCATGGATAGAGTTGAATGAGTAATTATTCTTAACTTAAAAGAATAGTCTTGGTCGTTGAGTTGATAGATGATGAGATGAGGTGAGTGTTCTTGCCCGTAAGGGTTGAGTGATGGAAGTTCTTGATGGATTGATAGACTTATGAACTTATTGAGTCCTGGGAGGAGTATTAGCACCAAAATGGATAAGAGTGAGTCTCACTCATACTCATTAACTACGTAGCCAGCGTAGGAGAGAATTGGACCGTGAAAGCGGATGTTTTCTTTGTCCCAAAAGAGGACTTGACAACTTCTTTTGGGATCCCGAACAGATTCGTCCTGTACCCCGACAAGGTACTGGATGGATGTGGTAGTAACAACTCTTCGCTATATCATCATCGGGCTCATAGATGGTGATTGTCGATTATAGAAACTGTCTTTTACCCCGATAAGGTACTGAACGGATGTGGCAATGACATCTCTTCATTGTATCACTACCGGCTCATAAGTAGTGGTTGTCCGTTATAGAAACTCTCATATAGATTTCATGATGATAAAACTCCGATATGATGTGATTGTTTGATATTTGATGGATAGTGAGGTGATAGAGTTATGTCCTTTACTTTGAGGTGAGGATGACTGATTGTTGAATTGTTCCTCTTACATTAATCCGTTTTACATACAGTACATTCCACGTACTGATGCCCCTTTGGCGCTGCATCATTTTATGATGCAGATTCTATAGACCGAAGACTTCAGCAACCCAATCGTTGAGATTCAGAGCTTTCTGGATTCCAGATAGTAGTGAGTCACCCCCTGCATTCGGAGGATGTTTACTTTCTTCTGCTTGATAGTCTTTTAATTGATTTTGATAGCCATGACCTGTCATGGTACCGTCTCAGACAGTAGTATAGAGGCTTCATAGACGTAAATATTGATGGTTAATGTCGGGGGGCCCTTCCCTCATCTTTCTTTACATTAAGACTTTTGTTTGATATCTTATTTCATCTATGGTAGATTGAGTTGATAGCTTGAGCCCACATATTCCCTTCCCTCATCTTTCTTTACATTAAGACTTTTGTTTGGTATCTTATTTCATCTATGATAGATTGAGTTGGTAGCTTGAGCCCATAGATAGATTAGTATTGTTATGATTATGCTATTTTCGTCCGCTATTGAATTGACTAAACGAAGACAAATGAGACTAGTTGGTCTGCTTGGGGGCTAGCAATAGTCTCTGAGTGTCAGTCACGTCTAGGGTACCCTCCCGGATGTGACATAAGTGTATAATTATCAGTACTTAATAAAAGTGTATTTTTAGAGCGTAAGTATCACATATATTTTATTTATTTATTGCTTCCAGTTGGTATAAAATTGAGTTTGAATTTATTTTTTTTCCCTTAATTGTTATCAATTTGTTGTGGTAAATTTTTTAAATAATTCAATTTATTTCCCAGTTCAATTAAGGATACACGTCATGGCAGAGGGAAAAACAACTATCATATAATTGTACAACAATGAAATATTAAAATGTCATATAATTGTACAACAATGGGGAGGGGGCATGGCGCAAATAGAACTTTTTGTTATGCGGTGCAGGTTAAAGTATTTGTAGATTTATGGGGATTTGCCCCATAACTATCCTGTCCGTCTCATTTGTCATCCCTATTAAAATTGATTGCATGAATGCGTTATTCTAAGTTATAGAATCTCATCCAATAATCAAAATTATATCTAGATATGAACTGTACGTTCATTTTTCTAATTTAAATTCGAAAGCTTATATCCAAAATCTCAAATTTAAGAGGCAAAATGTTACTGTAATTTTGAACTCCACTTTTATAAGTTACAATACTTTATAGATGCTAATGACAATTTGCTTTAAATCATTTTAGAGGTTTTTTTTTAATTATTTACACGAAAACACTGATGAATATGATTTTGAACAATTCTTCTCTGGTCCATATTAGTCGTGATATTTCTCTTTTATATGCATTTTAAAAAATCATCAATAAAAAATATTTTTTACTAATTTACTCCTAATCTCTTTTTAATGTAATTAATATTGTTTAAGGGCAAAATGTAACAAACTAAATAATTCTTTTATGATTTTGTTAATTAACAAGTACTCCATCTTTTTTTCTCTTTTTTGGTTTCACTTTAGACTTTGTTTGGAGAATAAATATTTAATATGAGGGAAAAAAATTAGTATATAATTTTCTCTTGATATACGAAAAGTAACAAATAAAAATGAATATCTATTTTTAATATAGTAAAAATAAAATATTTTAGGATAGATTTTTTTAACAATATTGATAACTAATATGTGAGGAAAGGAGTATTATTAAAATTATGCAATATTATTATCTGCCAGCTACAAGTATCTGCAGTGTAGACAAGTAGTATAAGTTTTTTTTTAATATTATTATCAGGTGTGTATGTATTTTATTTTATTAAATGAAAGTGGGATATGCAGTTTTTTTAAAATAAGAGAACGTGAATTATTTAATATTAGGAAGATGTTTGGTTTATACATTATTGTACTTTCGACAGTTAAATAATTAGGTATAAATCCTCATGAATTATCCACTAATTAGACAGCTTCCTGTCTTCCCTCCTTAGTATGGGCTGTCTTAATTAATACTTTTAAATAATAAATACTCCCTCACTCTTATATTTATTGCCATGTTTCACTTTTAAAATTATTAAATTATATAAATTTTAATTAATATTTTAATAATTTTTTTTTCAAATTACATGAGAAAAATTATAATTTATACATATTCTATAGTTTTAGATATCTAAATTTTGAGTTAGTTAAAATCTAATTCTGCTTTGAAAATAAATAAAAAAATTTAGAAAAAAATATGATAATTAATTTAAAACGAAGGGAGTATCAATTTGTTAATGAGATAAACATTTTCTTATTCGTTCTTCATCAAGTCAACAGTAGTAATTAATCATTATATTTCTACCTTTTTCTTTTAATTTTAGTCTTAACAACTAATGTTGTTTCATGAATTTATTTTTAAATTTTTAGTCAATGATTCTGGCTCTCCTTGCTACATTTTTAGATTAAATCATAGTGGTATAAATGAAATCATGTAATGTTTGAGCTTGAGTATTGAAGAATTTTTCAATAATATGATGTGAAATTTGTTCCATTTAACGGGTCTTCCCGGCACAAATTCAAATTAATATTATTTACAACATATTTTTAAAGTAATAAAGAATAAATTACAATAATAAATAAAAGATGAAGAAACATATTTTATTGATAAGCATGTGAGTACAAATCTGTTACTCCTTTGATTCTTCTCTCATTAGATTTCACCATGATTCGAGGGCTAGTGACGTATTTCTCGAATCCTTGAGCCATATTTTGATCTCTGAGATATTTGAGATGCCTTTTTCAAGGGAATATAATACCCTTTATATAGGCATGAATGGTTTAGGGTAGAGTAGCCTCCAAGAAACCCCGACTGAAATAACATTATGTAGACTTGATGAAACTCAAAGACAGGACTTGAAGTACTCATTTTTCCACCGTTGCTAGCTTCAGATTTGCATTTATAAGAGAAGGGATGAAGAGCAGATTTGGTCACACCAGGCGTGCTAGTTTATTTACAACATATTTTTAAAGTAATAGAGAATAAATTGCAATAATAAATAAAATATGAAGAAACAGATTTTATTGATAAGCATGTGAGTACAAATCTGTTACTCCCTTGATTCTTCTCTCATTAGATTTCTTCATGATTCGAGGGTCGTTAGTAGCGTATTTCTCGAATCCTTGAGCCATATTTTGATCTCTGAGATATTTGAGATATCTTTTCAAGGGAATATAATACCCTATGAGCCATATTTTGATCTCTCAGATATTTGAGATGCCTTTTCAAGGGAATATAATACTCTTTATATAGGTATGAATTAAGTTTTAGGTACTAGCCTCCAAGAAATCCTGACTGAAATAGGACTCATTTTGTAGAGTCTTACAAAATTATGTTTAGAAATATACTAATAAGTTTCAAATATGTAGAAATAAAAAAATGTTATCAATTAATGTTTGATTTTACTTTGCTTAAAAATTAAGAAGAGATGTCCAAACATTGCAGAGATATTTGACCATGATTTTTTTTTTTTTTGAGGTTAAACTTCGAAACTTCAAAATTCTGAAATTTAACTTCAAATTACTTACAAAAACGTAAAACGAAAAGTCAAAACACTCCAATTTGCAAGAATGGTCAAATATAACTTCACTTTTTTACGACAAAAATATATCCAGTGAAATCTCATGAGTGGGATCTGGAGAGGATAGAGTGTATATGAGCAGACTTATTACTATATCATGAAAATAAGGATCGGAGGCTATTTTCAAAAGACTCTCGACTCAAATGTATTAACTCCAACTAAAAGAAGAAAAAATAATAGATATAGAATAACGGCTAAAATGAAGAGTAACATTAATTCCAAATAGAAGTAGCAAAATAATTGAAGAACAATAACAATACAATTGTAATGGCACGACTAATTCTATGACAAACCTTAAACCATCGCAAGATAAGACAACATCTTACTCTGACTAGTATTTTATCGTAATATGTGACCTCCACTCTATCCTATCTAAGATCATGTCCTCGCTGATATGAAGTTTTGCTATATCATTTTTTTTTTCAACTCTAATTTTTAAATATCATTTTTTATTTTCACTTCGAAAACATTTTTCTTTTCAAATTTCACAATAAAATATAATTAAATATTTATAATGGCCAAACATTACATGCATGGACCACAAATAATGGCACCAAAGAAAGGAACTCATATAGCATGATATAAACTATTAGGTATATTTGGTATAAATTTGTAACAAACTTAGATTTACACAATCAAAAGACCACATCACACATTGATGCATGTAGTGTATATAACCAAATTGTCAGAATCAAAATGTCCTCATATGAATTGCATTTTACTGCAATTAGGGAACTATATAACTATTACTAAGGCTTGGTTGGACATGATTTTAAATAAGTGTTTTGAAATTAGGTTAATTTGAAGGTAAAATTTTATTTGAATGTGTAACTTAAATTTCTTAAGTTTTTGTTTTCATAAATATAAAAAGAAATCCACAATTTGTGAAAACTTAAAACTATCATAAAACTTCTCCAATTTCTTTTTTATTTTTTTATAATTGTGATATTCAGATCAAATTTCATATACATTGACAAATTTCATGGAGTCCATGCCATCTTTCACCACCAATAGATACTGGATATATTTGTCCACCAAAATTAGAACAGATGAAAAGAATCACCAAGTGCTTTTGTCTCCGCTAGAATTTATTCTGAATATGTGTTTGTTAACCACTATGTCGTACCTTTGGGTTCTCGATCAAAACTTCTTGTACCTTAAACAATTTTATCAAAGAGTAAATTATAGTTCATAAACATGGTATTAAAATGTCACGAGACATTGCACACTAATAAAAAATCACTATTTTTAATTGAAATTTTTCACTAGAAATGTTCAATGGTTATTCTCACTGATATTTTGATTAAAACGATGAAAAAGATAATAATATTTATACATAAAAAAATTAAAAAACTTTTCAATATTTCTGTGGGAGTTTGTTTTTCGTAATCCATTTTTCCAGAGAGTTGACTCGATGAAAAATCATGTTTTCTAACACATTTTCTCATTGATTCATGGTGGAAGAAGCCTTTGTTTCTAGTAATGGCAGTAATAATTTGCAATTATATGCTATTAAAAATTTTCAAGTATAAATAATTTATAATTAAAGCACTAGTTCAAAGAATTAAGAGCAATAACTAACTATTCTTTAATTAACATAATCTTTTTACATTGTATAAACAATTTTTTCATGTCAAACATGAGGGGTTTTTTTTCAAACAAACTTCAAAATGCTGGATCTTTTTTTTACAAGATTTAAATTTATGGATCAAGTTTTACATTTTAAAAAAATTAAAACAATAACTTAGAATTTAATATTCAAAAATCACACAAAATAGCATTATAAATTATAATTTATCTCAAGTCAATTTAATAAAGAAAATATTTTTTAAAAATAATAATAATAAATTCATATAATTTGACTTCTCAAAAATAAAATGACTAGTAATTAGAAATAAAGGGAGTACTATCTCACCATTAAGAGCTAACCAATTACTGGCTTTAGCAAATAGCCATTTGTGAATTAGTTTGTTTAAAGTAATTTTTAATTTTTAAGTTTTTAATTTTATTTTTGAGATTTGAAAAAGATAAAATGTAATTTAAGCACTTATTTTTAAATTTAAAAAAGTAAAAAATAAATTATAAATTATAAGTCAAAAGTTAAAAAGTGGGATACGGGATAAGGTGGATTAATCATGTGAAAATGACCAAACATTAATCTCAACTTGTATGCCTTTTTCACTTTTAATCAAGATTTAAAAGCTTGAAAAAAAAATTAGAAAAAAGTGATTTCTTTAGAAAGGTGTATGTTTTTGTTAAGTACTTATTTAGAGATAACATAAGTGTTTTTAAATTGTAATAGAAGCTATTTCTCTGAAGTTAGAAAATGCTAACTTTTTTTTTGTAGTATTTTTAAAATTGAGGTTAAGTATAAATTATTGTTCTAATATTAATAAAAGTATTTTTTTTTAGAAAAATAATTAGTCAAGTATGAGTTGTTTCTCTCCAAGAAAACATTTTTCAAAAATCAAAATAAATAAATTAAGGAAAACAGGGATGAATTTAAGTCTAGATCATGATGACCGTGAATTTATAAGATGATGATGTATGTGAATTCATAATTTTTCCATCAAACTAAATATTTTATGCATAAACTTTTTAGAATTCATCCAATATTATTAGTTTGTATTCATGCTTCAAAAAGGCTAAATAGCGATCAATTCTTATTAATACGATGTGATCCTTGAAAACAATCTCTGATAAAAATGCACGGTAAGACTACGTACAATAGACTCTTATGATTGGATCTTTCTCTAAACTTTGCATATAACGAGAACTTTAGTGCACCAAACTTCCCTTTACTTTCTTTTCTTCTTCTTTTTTCAGTGATGAGCCATATTTTAAGAAGTCTAGATACACTTGGGGAAAAAAATGCTCATCCAATAACCTCCAAAGCCAATTGCACATGATTTGAACATGTCCTCTACCCCTCTATGATGTTAAAAAAATCCACTCAGACTATCCATAGATGTAAACTTGTGTTAAACTCAACCTGTTTACCATAGCCTTTTGCACAAACAACTAATTCAACCACATTTGATACACAAATTCATTATGTACCTCTCTAAGTATTAAACATTTGACACACAAATTGAGCCTTTGAGATGCAAGGCGGTTACAGCGCTAGAGGTCTGTCGCTCTTCAAAATTTCATCTTTAAAGTACATATAAAATAGATAATTATATGGTGAGCTCTTAGTTGTATAAGTAAGAAAAATTATGATCCCACATATAAAAAACTCTATTTGGCTAGAAAATATCCATTTTAACAAGTCAATTTGGCCAATGCCTTCATCTCCAAAGTAAATGAACATACCTCAAGTGAAATACATACCAAATTATCTATCCATAGACTTATGATTTAAGACATATTACTATGATGACCTTTTTCAAGTGATAAAAAATAGTAATGTCTTGATCCTTAAACAACTCAAGCTACCTAAGTTGCTTAAGATATGAATCTTTCTGCTTAAATATATATTGTGAATTGTGATGATATGAGTAAATTTACAAGTTATATCATATAAGTTACATCTTTAAATTTTTAGATATATCATTATTGCTAACTCCAAATCATGAGTAAGCTCACCGCTAGAAGTCCAGAAAAGTGATAAGCATGAGATAAAATTGTCACCACAATAAAATATGATTATCTCACCAATACAAGTCAATCTCAACCCTAATGTCATTAGTTTAGTCTCCAAACTTATATGTAAAATCTGTATTTAAATTAAAAAAAAAGAAGGAAAAAAATTGAGTATGATGACACTCGGTCGATATGCATCATCGACTTGTCCTAAATAGTGAGGCAAGATTTTATAAATATTAGAAATAAAATTGTAAACAATATACAGATTCATAAACATAAAAACCACATTAGCAATTTATGAATAATTCGATTTTAGATATTCCCTCTATTCACTTTTACTTGTCACTATTTTGCTTTTCAAGGTCAACTTGACTAAACCCCAAAACTAAATTAAAGTAGCAACATTTTAATATTTAAAATCTTAAATTTTAGATGATTGAAAATTATACAAAAAAAAAATGTTATAAGTTATAAATTTTTTCATATTCATCAAATCTCATAGTTAAAAACAAACATAGAGATTCAGTATAAAAATATAAAATTCAATTGGTCCCCTCATACATCATATATAATTATATGAAAACTTATGAGTGCAAATTGTTCAAAATTAAGTCAAAAATTGCACAAAACTGAAAAGTCAAATCAAACCAACAAAAAAGAATTGGTTAGATTTAATTAAGAATTGAGTAAGAAAAAATAAAACAAAATCAACATATATCAATATAGAAAATTTTATATCTCGTTTCTTTAAAATATGTTTAATTTTGTGATTGTCTCATAAGATGTAATATTTAATAAAACTATATAGTGCATCTATTTTTATATACTTTTAAATAATGCTTATAACTTAATATATATTATTACGGAATTTTTTCAAGGACTGTTGAAATGTGTCAATATTTGTTCTTTAGTATTCATATTTCAAGATATATTGAAAATCTTATATTTTCTTGGAATTACTATATATCGGTAATTTTAAAATTAAGCAAAGAATATATTTTCTTTTTAGATTTCTATTGACTTTTAAGTTTAATTATTATAATTGTATTAATCATGAACGCATACATCAAAAATTACTATCAGACCAACAAAATTATATCATATACTTTACAAACCGTATTCAATTATTATTATGATTTATCAAAATTTTATTTATAATTCCAATAAAATAAAATTGAAAAGGTATTTAAATGATTAAAAAAAACTAAAAATTGCAAAAAGAAAATGACAAAACCAAACGTCCAAATCGATATAATTTGTTTGATAGAATTTGATAAAAGGTTAAATAAATTGATCCACGTACACTCTTACTTATGAGAATATAAAAAACTAATTTATATATATTAGTTCAAATTAAAAAGTGAACTATTCATACCATACTATTTATTTAAAGTATTATTCGTTATTCCAAAATTTTGCATTATTATATACATTAAAATGAGATTAATATAGTGAGTAGTGTTTTTTAATATGATCAATTTAAGTTTAAAAAATTTAAAGAATTGTATTCACATTTACTTGAATTATAAAATTCAAAAGTACATTCCTTTTAATTTTTTGACTTTTATATACAGTCAAATTAGGATAATTAAATTAGAACCAAAAAAATATTTTAATGCGATTATTATATGTTTTAGTTCAATTTGAAAAAGAAACAAACTATTTAGTTCAATCTGAAAAAGAAAGAAACTATAGCATTCTCAAGATCTTCGTCCTTCTTTTGTTTTTTTATTATACTAGTAACAAAAACTTTATGCATGAGTTCAATATTTATTTATAAATTTATTATTTAATTGATATTAAATGATATTAAAAATATTTTATTAAATATAAAATAAATATTTAAATATTATTAATATTAATAATTTTAAAATAGTAATGATTAAATAATTTTAAATTTTTACTTCAAAATAAATTATTTATAATATATATTTATGTGGTAGCAAATTATTTCTTTCTTTGTTTGCACAAAACTGATGTGAAGAGATACATTGAGATCTCTATAATTAAAAGTATTTTTAATCATTGATCACTTTTATTTAAAATAATTATAAAATATACACAAATATTATTGACATTTAAAATAACAAAAATACAATTAAAGAATATAAATTTAAAATTAAAGGTCATAATTAAAATGGGTTCCATAATTTCAAGAAAATTATATAATAATCAAATTAAAGTAACAAAAAAAAAATCTTTTAAGGTTTTTTTGAAAATATCCTTACGTTTTGGGAACTAGTTCAATAACCTTAAAATCATGAATTTGATATTTAAAAAAAGTTACAATAATCATAGGAATAATTTAGGATAAAAATTATAATAACTCGTTTGTGTATCTAAGACTTGAAAATATAAACTAGATTAAATAATGCAAATCTGAAATGCTTGAATTAAAACCTTGATAAATATACACAAATAATAATATAATGTATGAAGAACCATAATTTAAGCAAATATCAATTAGTATACAATTATACATAAATCAAAGATTGAAAATTTTGTAATTCAAAATTTAGTTTACGAAGAGGACTTTTTGGTTGAAAGGAAAGTAAGAATCAAACCCGCATATCTTGCTTGATTAGCCTTGAGAAGATGAAGAGACTTGGTGGATTCCCATTCATCGAGAACAGAACCCTTATCTTCAAGTTTTGCCTTTGTTATTCAGATATTTGATATACTTTCATTTTAACTTAGTATTGAGGGGCCTAGATTTGTATTCTTGGCTCTGTTTATTGTCATTATTTAAAGGTGTGTCTGGACCATTGCTACACTTGGTATATTTTAAACTATTTAACTTATGCTTTCGCTTATGATTGCAAGTTGTCCCTTAGTTCCATTCCCCATATTTCATTGTCATCTATTTGTCATTTACTATTTAAATCTATAATTTGCAATTATAATTTAAGAGGCTTATTTGAGGGTCTTCGAATTCTCATTCGTCGTGTCACATCTGGATCCTAGGTTTGAACTGTGACAAGCTTTAAAACTGACACATCTATAAAAACATGTCTACATCCTCAAAATCCCTCTTATATAATAAGAGAAAATTTAAAGCAGTCCAATATTATGTCACATGTTAAAAAGATTCTTCTGTTTGTTTGAGAATACCTTCAATTATAAGTGAAAGTGAACTTTTCATGGTCATAAAGGCAAACCACATACTGATCTTCTTCTATATAATTAATATTAATACTCCATATGTTATATCTACATGCAAATATGAGTCCAATATATTGAAATTACATTTATCAATGAATTATTTGATATAAGAATATATAAAATTATTTTATTCTGAATTTAATTAGTCTTAAAATTATTATATATATAATGAAAAAATTAATCTCATGAGATATGTCATGAATTCATCGATAACTTTGTCAATTTGATTTCTCTTACTAATTATTGTTTCTTACAATTTTATTGTATTATTTTGTTCAAAATACACTTTTTGTAAAGTCCATAGTGTATTAGAAATATCTTTACCTCTTAAAATAGAGACAAAAACTGCATATACAATATATATATTTTTAAATTTTACTTTCAAAATTACATTAAATATGTTATTATCATTATAATTATTTGACCTTAATATTTGTTTATATTAATTTTAGTAAATTTCAAAAATAAAAATAGTGATAATAATTATTTGACCTTAATATTTATTTACGTTAAGTTTTAGTAAATTTCAAAAATAAAAATAGTGAAACAACATTCTTACTACATAAAAAGCTCTCAACACGAGAAAGTAGGCAACCAACCAATTAAATATTATTATCTCTTCTGATTTAATATAAATAAATTACTAGAGTGCAACATATCAAGATTGAAAAGACAATTTATTATTTTTTTAATTTTAATATATTTAGTTTATGTTCAATTCATCATTTATTGCAACAAAAAACTCATGAACACCCCACAAGGTTCCTGAAGATAATATATATATATATATATATATATATATATAGATTTTACCCTATATAAATTTGTGTATCTTAAGAAGGTAAATAAAATTATTTTCGATACATTCACCTTTGACTGAACGAACAATGAAAAAATGTTGCCTTGAATATATTTCGGGAGTATTCTATAATGTGATTGCTTGAATATATTTTGAGAAAGATTTAAATATATCCTTGAACTATTTGAAAATAGAGCAAAAATACTTATCCATTAAGTTTTGACTAAAAAATACTTCTTTGTCAAATTTTTTATTCAAAAATACTTCTCAGTTAAGTCTGTGACTAAAAAATGCCCCTCGTTTTCTTAACTGAAATGAAAAAGACCAAAAATATCTCTTAACTAGTAAAAATGGAGCAAGAATGCCCTTCACTTGTTTCCAGCTATAAAATACCCGTGTTAAAATTTTAAAGTTATTATCTCCCTCTTCCATTAAAAATTTAACATCAACCAATCTTCAAATTAATTTTTGTCAAATTTTAAATAGTCCATATTTTGCATGAAATAGTTATAAAAAATATATACAAATATTATCAACATTCAAATAATAAATTTCTAACTAAAGGATATAATAACAACTAAAACAAATCCTATAGTTTCAAAAATTTATATATACTAATTAAATTAAAGTAAATTAAAATTTAATTTTTTTAATTAAAATATTTTTACTAAAGCAGATACGTTGACAGAGACGTACCTATTTCAACTTGAAACTATCTCCAGTATCGCTATTGATGCGAATTGTAAGAAGTCTTAATCTCGAATCAAGCTAGGGCGTCATTTCATTCTCTCCCTCCTCTCCATTGATACCGTATGTGTTCGTATTATTAGTTGATTCAATTCAATTTAAATACCAAGAGTGACTTTGGCGGATGAAATAAAAAGAATAAAGGTAATTCATATACCTACTTTTCCATATATGCCCTTGGTGTGTTTCTAAAGCAAAAGTTCACCATGGGATATTTTGTCTATTAATGGACCAGTTCCAAAGTAGCATTTGCTGTTGCCCCTTGACACAATATTCCTTCCCTACCCATTTATTCCGATTCAAATTTATTTATGAGATCATTAAAGGATGTCGTGCGATGAAGAAGGTTGAGTTTTCTTTAATTAGTGATCTCAAATTTAAGCTCTAGGAATTAAATATCCTGGATAGAAAGTGCTTCCTCCTTAATGGAGCCCTATATAGTACGAATTCGAATATATTTGGACTTTAATATGGATACCAAACATCGAGTGAAAAGTCAAAAAAAAAAATTATATTTATGAGAGTAAAATAAGTAGTAGTGAATTTTACATGTAAAAGAACTCAAAAAATTCATATTTAAATATATAATTAAAATTATTTTTTTTCTTCTTAAAATATTTATTCACATATTTTTAAAGAAAATATTAATTAAAAGAATTGTTTGATTATATTACTCTAATTTATGTCTTGAAAATATATTTTCTCTTTATTAGATATTTATTTTATTTATCTGTCATGAATAAAATATTCGTAGTCCTTAAAACTAAGTACTAATATATATATATATATATATATATTGTGCAGAATAAGAAGAAATTCAAAAAAATTTTCATTCAAAAATGAGAGCAACTCCTCTATTTATAGATAATAAAGGATAATATGGACATGTGATTATGATGCCTTACCATGTAAGGTCATAATTCTTTGAAAAAATCACATTTATTTAAAAAAATTACAATTTATCAAAAAAATTATACTTTCCAAAAATATTCACAGTCTTTCGAAAAAATCAGAACTCTTCATTTTTTATTCATAACTTTTAAATAGAAAAATCTTATTTTTTTTAAAAAAAAAATTACAACTCGTACTTTTATATTTTCATCTTTTAAAACTCAACATAAATTACTCACAAATATTTCATAATCCAATACAATTTCAAATTTTAAAATATCATTTTTTATTGATCCCTCCTTCCCATGTTAACTTAATTTGTGAAGCAATGCAGATATATTAAGAAATATAAAGACAAAATTTAAATCATACTTTTCTTTATTACTTTTTGTGAAGTCAGAAATATATAATATAATTTATCTTCTTAAAAATATAAAACTTTAATAAATAAATTCAACTATTTTGAATATTTAGGAGTTCAGAATTACACAGAGGAGTAGAGATAGACCGAAAAAGTATTGGGGGAGGTTATCAGACAAAATATGGTGAAACTTGATCTCACCGAGGACATGACCTTAGATAGAAAGGAGTGGAGGTCACGAATTAGAGTGACAGACTAATAAATTAGTAGAGTTAGATTGATGTCTGATCATAGGGTATAGTAAGGTAGTAACATTTGTCCGATATTGTTACTATCTGTCTTATATATATTAACTATCTTGTATTTACATACTTCCTGTTTTCCATATCTAGTTTATTCTACTTATTAGTTTTTGTGATGAGGGTTCCTAAGAAATAACTTTTCTACTTCTATGAGGTAATGGTAAAATCTACGTACATTTTCCCCTCCTCAGACATCACGAATTCTGTTGAGTATATTGTTGTTGTTGTGGTGGTTATTTTGAATATTTAAAAAATATTTTTTAAAAATGTTTTATAATAAAACATGGTCAAACACATTTAGACAGACAAGTGGTGTTATTGTGTATTGAGAAAAAACAATAAGGTCCTATCTCGTAAATTCCGCTAACTTCAAAAACTCCACCTTTTTAATCCACCATTCTCCACTTCCCTTTTCTCTATCTGTCTCCTACTTCCTCTGCTTTTTTTCATTTCTCTCCCAAATTCTTCATCTTATAGAGAGAGAAAAAAAAATGGTGGATGAGTTTATGGTTTGTGTTGATAGGATCATAATAGCAACAACATGTTTTGGAGATTCATCAGTTAATAACAATGGTGGAAGAGAAGCCCTTTTGACTACTGATGCTGTAAATGAGAATTCCAATGTTGAAATCATCAATTCAAGAAAACCCCATGAGGAAAATTTTAGTAGTAAGAGTAGTAGTGGTGGTGATGGTGGGGAGGGTTCTTCAAAGGTTAGTGTTAGAGAGTGTAGGATTTGTCAAGAAGAAGATGAAGAAACTGACATGGAAGCTCCTTGTGCTTGCAATGGCACTCTCAAGGTACCCCCTTACCCCCCCTCCCCCACCCAAAAAAAAAAATCTACCCATCTTTTTTTCTTTCTGAGTTTTGAAAAGTTGAGTTTTTTAAGTTTTGATTGTTTGTTGAAATTTGAACTTGTGTTTGGAGGTGTATTTTTTTTTTTTTTGAAATTTTTTGAGTGAAAAGTTCAGAAATTGGTTTGACCCCATTTTTGGGAACTTGAAATATTTGAAGGTAGAATTTTCAAAACTCAATCTATGCTAAAGTTTTCAGTTTTTTTTTTTGCCCACCTATTTTCATTTGCTTTCTTGGGGTTGTTTTAGGAAGTGTGTGTAATTTCTACTTTTTCCTGTCTTTTTTTAAATGGGGTTGCTTTAATTTAAATTTTTTTGTTACAAGTTTAAGTTTTGCTACCACTTGTTCTTTAATTTTTGCTTGGGAAAATGTGTCTTGTTTCTCACTTCTCCATATCTTGTCTTCATCCCAAATGGATACAAAAAAAAATTCTTTTTTTCTTTCTTTGGGTACCTAAAAAAAAATTAAAGATTGATGCTTTTGATGGTACAAAACTTTCTTTCTAATAAAAGAGTCAATAGAATTACATTAACCCATAAAACCTTTTTACCAAAACCAACTTTTAGTGAAGTTAAAAAAATGGCTTTTTAATTTTGGTGTTTGTGCAATTTTTTCACATGATGAATGCTTGTGGGTCATCTTTGTTCTTATCTGGAAAATGAATAAGAAATGCTTGGTCACCAAACTTTTTTTATTATCATTAAATGTGGATTTTGAATATTCTATACTCTACCTTTGTTGAGCAGAAAATTTTCCAAAATGTACACCAAACAATTAAATGCATGACAAGAGCCATTTTAACCAAAAAGTCTGATGTCTCACAATTATTTATGACCCTTAATTATTAAATACTACTGCTGTATGACAGTTATATTGAGATATTTTTTCACATTTATAGGAATTTATGTTATAATTGATGATAGTTGTCAAAAGTCAAAATGTTTGAGTAAATGGTCTTTCAGTTATTCTGGATCAAAATAGTTGTCATGTTTTACTCCTCGAGAGTCGATTGGACTAATTTTCAAACCTAACAACAATAACAACATATCCCGTGGAATCCACAAATGGAAGTGCAATTAGAATATGCACAGACCTTACCACTACCTCAGCTTTTGCAAGCTATGTTGTGTGGACTCTTTAAAAGTGTCGATAGGTGACATGTCAGATCCTCCAAAAGTGATTCATTTTTGGAGGATTTGACACGGGTGTAGCACTATTTTTGGAGAGTCCGAGGGAATGTAGTTTGCAAGCGCAGTGCTACTAAAGTTGCTCCCCTTTTATGCCCAATTCTTGAGAATTCACATTGAATTAGTAGAGCTTGTTAATGCTGCAGTTTCACCTCAATATTTTCAAGGTTTCTTAAGTGACATTATATTTGAATGCTGAGTATTGAAATTCTGTCATCTGTTGGACTTGCAGTTTGCTCATAGGAAGTGTATTCAGAAATGGTGCAACAAAAAAGGTGATATCACCTGTGAAATCTGTAATAAGGTTGGTAGCTTTTAAGCACCTACTTTAGTGGTGAAGATATTGCTTTAGTCTCAAGTGATTTTTGATTTGTTGTTTGTATTCTATCAGGTGTTTTCACCGAATTACACCCTTCCACCGGCAAGGAGCAATCCTGATGTAATGGCAATTGATATCAGGTAGGTGCTTCAGGTTGTCAGTTGTATAATATTCGGCATTTGCTTTGAAATTCTACGAACATCTTGTTTTACTAATACATACAACAGACTACAACATACTCATGTTATCCCACAAGTCCACAGGTGGGGTCTGGGCAGTGGGAGCGTAGGGTGAATTTAGACCTTATCCTTACCTTAATGGGGGTAGAGAGGCTGTTTCCGATAGATCCTCAAGTCAACAGAAAAGTTTTCTGTGCAAGACATCTTTTGAAGTTTTTGGTTGAAACTTGCTGTTTAAGTTTCAACAATGAAAGAAGTAGGGACAAACTGCTTCATAGGTTTATCTACGTCCGTCTTCTGTGTCAATTGGTTAGTAAATAAGTATTACCTGTAACCTTTGCTCAATGGGCATCCCTAATGAAAGAAAAGAATGGACTATGAGAATACAAGACTCAGAAGATCTTTTTTTTGGCCCCTTAAATAGCTGCTTGACATTCTTTATGCAGCTAGATATGAGATGGTTCCGTCTTCATCTGTCACCTGTCTTAAGGCTTATGATCATGATCTAGTTTCTTTACGGACTATCATTTGATCTTTTTAATTCTCTTTGCCCCAGAGGCATACAATACATGAGTGTCTGACTGATATAGGCATCATCGATCATTTTTGAACATATAGGTGCTTTCTGTTCTAAGTTCTCCTTGAGCAATTTCTTTACCTTGATAGGCCAATTATTTGTGTAGAAATGGTGGCATTGCAATAACTTGTTCTGAAGATTAGTAGATAACAAGCTTTCAAGAGAACTCGTTTGGGATACCTATCCTTTTGAATTAAGATTTTGAACTCAGATTGGATCTTGTTGTATACGTTCTAATGCTATCAAGTTTGGAAATTTATTACAAGATTACAGATAGGTTTCAACAGAAGGTAGGATTTTTCGGCATGATCCAACTACACTAATGTAATGATATATAATATCAAATGCCAAGTTTCCAGCATTCGACAAAAACAGTAAATACTCTGTTTCTGATTGATTTTTCAAGCTTTTTGACCGTTTTGCTCTTTGGTTTGTTTAAATCAGGCAAGCATGGGGACCAGGCATGGATATTAGAAATCCTCATTTTCTGGCTTTTGCTGCAGCTGAGCGTCAATTCCTGCAATCCGAGTATGATGATTATGCCATTGCTAACAGTGGGAGTCTAGCATGTTTCCGCTATGTTGCAATCATTGTATGTATAAGCTGTGCAATTCGTGTATGTTTCAGTCATTCTGTTTGTAAGCACTTCATTACTGAAGGTGGTCGTCTTCTATTAATGCAGCTGATGTTACTCTTGCTGATACGCCAAACCTTGATGGTCACAAGGGACTTTGCAATGGTGCAGGACCCATCTTCATTCTTCAACGTAAGTGGGAGTGATTGTTCCATATATCTTTTCTATGCATTATGATCTTGTGTAGCCAACTTGTATTGATTTTTCATACATGAACAGTGACACTCTATTGTTTTAACTTTGAGCATGTCTTGTGAACTTCAGTTTCAGATTTCACTTCTTCAGCTGGCGGCTTTCCTCCTCCCTTGTTATGTAATGGCTCGAACATGGTACATGATACAATGCCGAAGAAGGAGGCAGGTATGTTCACCTCCTCTCCGTTTTCATGTTAGAACTGCAAATGGAAAGCTTATCTTAGACATGCACGGTTGATTTCAGGGTTAAGATGGACGATATGATCTTTTGCTGCTGTACATCAACCTTCTCTTTCCCTCAAGTGCAACGTCCGACCTTAGTCTCTGTGAACTCGGAAGCAAATGTAAATGTGAGGATTTGAGTTTCACAGGCTCTTTTCTTTATCATCTTTCTTCTGTAATATCTCAGTTTTCTAAATGGAAACACCAAGTTTTCAAATTATATGAAAACCTTATTATTCAAATTTGACTCTCAAGGGGTATCACGCTTTTGTACGTAAATAGAGATCGCCAAACCAGGGGATGTTGTCAGTACATCTCTTTATCACGCTTTTTAGATGTACTCATGTAAATCCAAACAATTTATGTCTTTTCTTCCTTGCACATATGATTAATTGTAAATAGTAAATTAATTTTACATATTTTCACATTAATACCATTGAGAGTCAGTCACGCAATTGTTATATTTTTTTTATAAAATTTAAAAAAATAATTTATAACTTATTTAAGTTGCGACAACCAACATTAAAAAGATTATCTAATCTAATATTCATTTTAATATTATGTGAGACATAAACATTGAATTGAACAGACATATATTGGATATAAAATATCATACTTTCTTTAATTATATGTATTTCAAATGAAATGACATATTTTATGTGGTTAACATAACTATATAATTGACGTCTGTGAACATGCATACAAAGTTTTTTTATTTTTCAAAATTTGAACAAAAAATGTCTCATATGAATATTATATCGTGAATTTAGTGCTCATTTAGAAAAAAGTTATAGTTCGAGTGACAAAATAAATTTTACTAACAATTCTAATGATGCTATTAATATATTAAGCCAAATAAAAATATATTTTATAAAATAATACCAAAATAGTATTTTTATCCAACACACAGAGGCACAGTTTCATTAAATTTTGTTGTATATCACAAAATGACAAAATATTGAAATAAAAATATATTTATTTTAGCTATCTTAAAAAAGAAAAAAAATTATTGGAACACTATTAATTTTTACTTTGTTAAAAATATTTTAAATATTATATTGAAAAAACTAACATGATTTTATATAATGAACGCTAAAAATAGGATCGATAAAAAATAGCGTTAAAATTGAATAAGAACTGAGATTCATAGTATATCAATGAAGTTGATAATGAATAAGTAAACTTATAATAGACAATAAAATTAAAATGATATAAAAAAATAGATCAACATGTATTACATGTGTTTAGAGACTATTGGTGAAGAAATAAGATAATGCCAACTATATAGTACAATTTATAATGTTCATTGTACAACTCTTCATAGGTATGGTTGTCCTTCTATTGGCTCTTCTATATAATAGAAACTAGACATAGGTGTCCGTGCTAGTACGTACTAGATATCTATTATTTTTCTATCTCAATTTATGTTATATTGATAGAATTTAGAAAATTAATTAAGTTTTAATATGATTTTTAAATATTTTAAATTATTAATGTTGTGAATTATAGTCCTATGTTACGTAATTTTTAAATAATATATGTTATTTTTCTTGTCCTAACTTATTGTGACACTACTAAAATTTCAAATATCAAAAATTTTTAGATGTTTTTTTATTTTAATTTTTCAATTGTTGCTATTCATATTATGTTTACATCATTTTTAAACAATATATGTTATTCATCTATCCCTATTTATGTGACACTGATTCGAGTGTTAATTGAACTTTTTATGTCTTTTAAATATTTTAAGTTGTTAATTCTTGTAATTTATAATACTTTTTATTTAATTTTCATGCGTAGATATATTACTACTGTTAAATATCTAAATTTATAATACCTTTTACGTAGTTTTCCGATTAAATAATATATGTTAATTCTTTGACCCATTTTTATGTGACGTCGATTGATTAGTGAAATTAATCAGTCGAACTTTTTTTTTATTTAAATATTTTAAGTTCTTAATTATTATGATTTATGATATTTCTTATGCTTTTGCATAACATGTTTTTTAAAAATGATTTAAGTCGTTAATTATCATATTAATAATATTTTTTTACGTAGTTATTAAATGTATGAAATATTAAAAATAAAACAAACAAATTACAATGAAAGAAATATAAAAATTTATGAATATAACTTCAAACTGTTCAAGTAGGCATGTCAACCTGCTGCCTGCTTATGCGGCTGAAACAAAAAATATATGCTACTCCTCTAGTTCTCTTATCCCAATTTATGTGGCATTGCTAAAATTCAAAAGTCAAAATATTTTATATATCTTTTTATTTTTAGTTTTTTAATTACTGCTATTTATATTACATTTACGTTATTTTTAAACAATATATCTTATTCATCTATCTCAATTTATATGACATTGATTTGAGCATTAATTGAACTTTTATATATCTTTTAATTAATTTAAGTTGTTAATTCTTCTGATCCATATAATTTTTTATTTAATTTTTATATGTAGATATATTACTATTGTTAAATATCTAGATTTACAACACATTTTACGTAATTTCCTAATTAAATAATACATACTACTTTTTTGTTTCATTTTATGTCATGTCGATAGATTAATTTTAAATAATCAATCAAATTTTTTAATTTATTTTTAAAATATTTTAAATTATCAATATCATGATTTATGCTATGTCTTATACTCTTACATAATATGTTTTTTAAAATTATTTTTAGTCATTAATTATCATGATTAACAATAATTTTTTATATAATTTTTAAATGTCTGAAATACTAAAAATAAGACAAATAAATTAAAATAGAAGAACAATAAAAAATTATAAATATACCCTCAAGTTGACATCTCGTATGCCGTCTTCTGCTTGAAAAAAATAGAAGAACAATAAAAAATTATAAATATACCCTCAAGTTGACATATCGATTTGCTGCCTGCTTGACCAGCTGAAACTCCCTCTTATATATAAGGTAAATAAAGGTAAAATATATAGTGGTTGTTAAAAGATTAATTTATCATTTTTTTTTTGCATTTCATTTCTTAAATTTTATTGGGCATCGGTATCTGTGCTAGCGCGGGTTCAATATCTATTTTTTTAATTTTAAATTTAAGTGATATAGATAAAATTCAGAGAGTTAATTAAAAATATTGTGACGTAACATATTTTTTTAGAAATATTTTAAGTTATTAATTATCATGATTAGTAGCATGTTTTAATACTAAAAATAAGACAAACAAATTACAACAAAAGAATAAAAAAATATTACGGATATACCCTCAAGCTGCTCAAGCAAGCATGTCGACCTATTGCCTGCTTAAGCAACTTTAATTATCATGATTAGTAGCATTTTTAACACTAAAAATAAGACAAATAAATTATAACGGAATAACCATAAAAAATTATCGATATACCCTCAAGCCACTTAAGCAAGCATGTCGACCTGCTGCCTGCTTGGGCAACTTTAATTATCACGGTTAGTAACATTTTTAATACAAAAGATAAGACAAACAAATTACAACGGAAGAACCATAAAAATTATGAATATACCCTCAAGCTGCTCAGGTAGAAGAACCATAAAAAATTACGGGTGTACCCTCAAGCTGCCCAAGCTGGCATGTCAACCTACTTCCTACTTGAGCAACTTTAATTATAAGGATTAGCAGTATTTTTTACCACTAAAAATAAGACAAACAAGTTATAACGAAAAAATCGTAAAAAATTATGGATGTACCCTCAGGCTGCTCAAGCTGACATATCGACCTGCTGCTTGCTTAAGCAACTTTAATTATCATGATTAGCAACATTTTTTAGCTCTAAAGACTGCTGCCTGCTTAAGCAACTTTAATTATCATGATTAGCAACATTTTTTAGCTCTAAAAATAAGACAAGCACATTACAATGGAAAAACCATAAAAAATTATAGATGTACCCTCAAGCTGCTCAAACAGGTATGTCGACATGCTGCCTGCTTAAGCAACAAAAATTGAAATTACTGGGGTAGCCCTTGAGCGACAAGTTGGCATGTC
>DF361206.1:2343-27446 GCA_000787875.1 Solanum virginianum | reverse complement strand
GATCGTCAGCTACTTTCCAAGTGGCTTCTATATATTACTAACATATATATGTATTTATTTTAATAAACTATAAAACTTAGGCTTGTTTCAATTAATACTAATGTGTATAATCAAAGAAAATGACATATTTTATATTGTTAATTAATTACATAATAACACTTAGAACACTTCAAAAAAAAAAAAAAAAATTAAAAGTGTCCAATAAAAATACTTTATAATGTATATATTAATACGAATTATAGTTCAGGTATTTAAATAAAATATACTGACATATTAAAGGGACTATTATTATGTATTAGACCACCTTAAAAAATCACCAAGGAAGTATAGAGAGTTCTTTTTTCCATATTTTGAAAAAAAAAATTGAAGAATGAAATTAGGACAAAAAGAAGTCTAATCTGAGTTTAGAGTATGTTTTTATCTTGATATGCTAAAAATGACACGTAAACGAAAAAAATATATTTATAATATAGTGAATAAGTAAAAATAAACACATGAGTAATCAAGTAAAATTGATATTAAATATTAGTACTAATAAGAATTTTATTTTTTGAATTCATTAAATATGTTGCATTTGTAATTCCAAAGGTTGGTGCAATGATGAAAATAATTCAGACATGTAGCATGAAATAAATGAATTGAAGATACGTGCAAAAAACATATGGTTTAATCATGTAAGCATGAAATCATAACATACAATTTATATGATTACTCATAATTCTTGAACAGAATTCTCCTCTTTCACACTTCATAGTTTTGGGAAGTAAATTAACACTTTAATTTACTTTTAGACACAATCAATTGTGTAGTTGGGAATTTATAAAGCATCTTTTTTTTTTTGATTTGCACCGGGTGTCCAAGTCTCTTTGAGCCTCGACTAATTCCGGGGGTGCACAGGCCCTCGGCAAGGAGTTTTCCGCAAATGCACCACGGTTAATTTAGGTTTTACCCAGTCCAATGGCCCTAAAAAATTGTTTGCACCCAGTGGAGTTTTTACAGTGCTTGTAACACTATCATCCCTTCTCATTATTAATCAACTAGCAACAATTCAAGTTAGCAATACTAGAACTACATATGAGGTTACGATGAATAATGTTGAATAAAATGTTTTAGTAATGTTGAAAGTAGTTATGATGTCCTTATTTCTTATTGACCGTTTGGTTTGTTATTAAGGAAACAAGGTCAAAGCTAATATATGTATTATTTTCTTTAATACCTCCTACCAGTCGACCCCTGAATACAAGAATACAAGTTAACACAGAATATATATCTTTCCCCAAAAGCAAGATCACAATGAAATGGAACATATGAAAAAAGGGAGGTTAGATGTTGGATTAAGTAGACTACATGTTATTTCGAATGTAACATGTGTACAAGGAAATTTTACCAATAATCCAAACAAGAACAAGTTCCATTTCTAAAGTGATGAAACCTAGATCTATCTCTTACTATAATTTCCCTCTCATAAATCTTTGAAATAAGTTTACTAGCAGTGTGACAATCATTGCAGACCCTTAAGTTCTTTATAATTCTAATAGGAGCACCAGAATCAGAAGCAATAAGAGCATAAGCAATGGCTAACCTTTCACTATGGTAGGAAAGGGCATCTTCCTTCTCTTCCTCTTCGATGTCGAACAAAACTTCTCTTGTTCCTGACTTATGACCATGTTCTTGCAGCCTTCTGTGCATCTCATCTAGCTTCACATATATCCGTTTGGCTTCTGGGTGAGTCTTATCGCCGATAAGGAACTCGTGCATAGCACCATCAATATCGACAATGCTACTACCAGGAGCTTTGTCAATCCCCTGATCTTTCATCAACTTCCTTACATTTTTCACATCATCCCACCTGTTCAAGCTAGCGTACATATTCGATAGTAACACATAATTCCCACTGGTCTCTGGCTCTAGCTGTATCAATTGTTTCAAAGCTGATTCGCCTACCTCTATGTTACCATGAACTCTAGCAGCTCCAAGTAAGGACCTCCAAAGAACTGCATTTCGCTTCACAGGAATGGTCTGAACTATTTCCTCTGCCTCCTTTACTCGGCCTGCTCGACCGAATAGGTCCACTAAGGTCCCATAGTGCTCAAGCTTAGGCTCAATGCCATAATCCTCCTTCATTGACTCAAAAAATTTGCAGCCTTGATCAACGAACCCCACATTAGAGCAAGCACACATTATAACTAGCATTGTGACATCATCAGGAACCAAACCTTCTAAATCCATTTTCTCGAAAAGTTCAAGAGCTTCTAGACCAAGGCCGTGAACTGCAAGTGCTCTAATCATGGCATTATAACAATAAGCGTCTCTTTCAAGCAATTGATCGAATACCTGGCGAGCAAAATCAAGCCGTCCACAATTTGCATACATGGTGATTAATGCTGTGCCAACAAACCGATTGAGCTTGAGACCATTCTTTAGCACATAAGAATGAGACCATATTCCTTGACTAAGTGCACCTAAATCAGCACAAGCAGTAATCAACGCCACCAAACTAACTTCATTAGGACAAGTCAAAGATTTCTGCATTTGACTAAACAGAAGCAAAACCTCCAATGATAAACTAGAACTATTATACACATTATCAAGATTGGATCCATAATAAAAAGGAGAATTATGTGCATAAGCTGAAAGTATGGAATTCCAAGAAGCTAGATCAGGTTCAGTAATTTGATCAAAGAGGACTCTTGAAACACCCAATTCGCCACACTTGGAGTAGAAATTAAGCAATGAGGCTTGAACAAAACAATCATAAGGTGGTTCGAGGAATTTTAAGACATGGGTGTGCAAGGCTCGGCCATGTTGAAGCCATGGTTGAGAACTGCAAGCCTTAAAAAGAGAAGGATAGGTGTAACTGTTGGGTATGAGAGTGGTTTGCGTCAGAATACGAGTGTAAAGGGCTAATGCAAAGTGAGTTTTCTGATCATCTTGTTTCCTAGAAAGTGATGATGAGATGAGGGTGTTGAAAAGGAAGATTGTTGGATTGGTTACATGGTTGAAGATGCTCAGAGTATAGGAAATGGTGCCAGCTATGGTGGAGGATGAAATAAGAATGCGACTGAGAGGGTAAGTGTGGAGAATAAGCCCAGTTGTGATCATTTGACCATGCACTTGCTTGAGGGTAGCTATGTTTTTGCATTGTTCTATGAGTTTGAAAATTGGGTGGGCAGACTTCGGGCTCAATGTTTTCATGTGATGTGCTCGAACCTTTGCAAGACAAACAAAAGCTCTCACAAGTCATTAGTGCAAATAGAGAGCTTTCCTTTTGATGGTGCACTGGCACAGGATAACTCACACGGCAGAACTCAACACCAATTCTGATCATGCCCACATCTAAAAATCAAAAGATAACATCATCAGACTCAACATTTCAACATATATATGTCTAGCACATAGGTAAACAAAAATTACACACCAGGTTAATATGGACAAGATTCCATTTTTTAATTTTTTTTGATAAGGTCGGGGGTTTTAAGATTCTTTTTTAATCAACTTAGTCACATATTGCTACAATTAATCAATAACCACGCCCAAGGATGTGAACTTGTAGTCAATGAAATTGGGATGGAGTATGATAGACCAACGTTCCAATCCAGCTGAATAAAAAATGTGACATGCTTTCTTACTTACTGAGTAGGGCCTCCTTGTTTAAGTAGTTCAAGAGTGAAAGGGCGTAGTGAAATATATCTTTCTAAGATACTCACCCATAAAGGCAGTTCTCTTATATGACAATACTAGATTGGTGAGATAAGAGAGAGTTTTCTAAGTAGTAAGGTGTCTATGGGGCTTGCCTTACAGGTAGTGACTATACCACTTACACATCGAACAGATCTTACTCCTCGGTGGACAAAGTTATTTGGCACCTACATCGGTGAGAGGTAGCATGTAACTAGTGGATTAGTAGAGGTGCGGAAGCGCTATCCCAAGCATCACCATTATTTAAAAAAAAGAAATTTGCTCAAATAATCTGAACCACCCTTGGGACTATCATCAATTTCAGTTGGGAAAGTAATAGTGTTCTATTATAAATGAAACATACAGAAACACAAAGATAATTGAAATTTGATAGTAAATAAACTATGACATCAAACTCTCCAAAGACAATGAATTTCAAGCATATTAAAAATGGAAATCAACTCTCAAAATTTCTAATTCAAAAAAGGTAAGGGTCTTCGTTTTCTCCCGGCGCACGCTGCTAACGTGCGCTAGCCATGGGCAGGAGACCGAAGAACTCGAACCCAGCTGGAATAGGAACAAAAGATGGTAATCAGGGGAGCTCACAAGAGGTCATGCAAGGTAAAGCGAAGGAAATAATAGGGGAAACAATAACAACTCAGAGACAAAATGTGGAGGTTGAAAGCTCAAAAGGGCCGCAAAGGAACTCAGAGAAGATGACGCCTCCGGGGAAAGATAGGATGCAACAATGGTCAGAAATAGTAAGTGGGGGCAGCTCACAAAACTCTTGGGCAGATAAGGTTGAACAGGATCTTAGCTCAAATGAGACAGATCGAGGTAAGGACCCTTACTGTAAAGGCAAATCCATCTGGGATAGCTTTGATATCTCAAAAATTGCAAACGCGGGGTTTAAATTGGAGTACGTCAATCCTGAATATTACAATAATCAAAAGATTGGGGAAATAGAAATGGGGGATATAAGTTTTGAAATAGAGCATTAGCAAAATGCTATAGTGTGCTATGTGTTGGGTGCACATCCACCATTCTCAGTAATGAATGGATTTATACAAAGAATGTGGGGGAAATATGGGATCAACAAAGAGGCAATGATGCGAAATGGTATCGTGATGGTACGATTTGATAATGAGGAAGGAAAACAGGAAGTGCTAGAAGGAGGCATATATCATTTCGACAATAAACCTGTAATAGTGAAAGCATGGGCACCGGAAATGGAATTTTCTAAGGAGGAGTTACTGACTGTTCCGATATGGATCAGACTACCAGGCCTAGATTTCAAATACTGGAGTGCTAAAGGGCTGAGTAAAATAGGGAGCCTAGTAGGTAAACCTCTGATGGTTGACAAGCAGACGGAAAAGAAGCTCGGATTGAGTTATGCTAGAATGCTAGTCGAGGTAAACGTGGGTCAGAAACTGCCGGAGGAAGTGTTGTTTAGAAATGAAAAAGGAATAATAATCTCGCAATCAGTTACATATGATTGGAAACCATCATTATGTGACCATTGTAAGAAGTATGGACATGAAAAGGAGGAATGTAGAAAATTGAAACCAGCAAAGGAGAAAAAAGTAGAAATTACAGATACCAGCAACGAAGAAAAGGGACTGGAAAAAGGGAAGGAAAAAGTGATGATGAACAAAAGGTTTGGAGGGTACCAGAAAAGAGCAAAGCAATGGACAGTGCCAGAGTACCAACCTGTCAAGACAACTAATGCATTTGAGCAACTAAACAAGGTGGTGAATCAGGATGAAGGTGTCAATGTAGATAAGGGAACTGATACAGAACCAGCCCCCTTGGGGAATGGTTAACATGCTATGTTGGAATGTAAGAGGCCTTAATGGTCTTAGTAAGCAGAGGGAAGTAGTATATCTCTGTAATAAATTAGAAGCAAGCCTGATAGGTTTAGGAGAGACAAAAATAAAGTTGAAAAGTTTGGACAGGGTTATTGAATCCATGTTTGCTGGGTGGAAGTATGTTAGCAATCATAATTCACATTATAATGGTAGAATACTGGTGATATGGAGGGAAGATATAAATGTAGTGGTGAAGAGTGAACCTGATCAAGCAATAACATGCTTAGTGAAGAACAAGCTGTTGATGAAAGAGTATTACTGCACTTATGTCTATGCTCAGAATGGGAGGGAAGATAGGAAAGAACTATGGAAGTACTTGACCCAGTGGAGTCTTGGTATGAAGCAACCATGGACATACTAGGAGACTTTATTAATGTGCTGAATAGAGAGGACAGAATTGGAGGGAATATTGTAACCTTAAATGAGGTGAGGGATTTCCAGGAATGTATTAAAGAATGTCTCCTAGAGGAAATGAGAAGGAAAGGGCAACATTATACATGGATTGACAAGGGGTTTGACAATAGAGTTTTCTCAAAGATTGATTGATCTTTTATCAATGGTGAATGGGTGGATGAAATACCAAGCTCAACAACATTCCTAAATGAAGGGGTTAGTGATCATAGTCCAATTCATGTAAAAGAGGAAGGAAGATTTCAGAGACAGAAAAGAGAACTCAGATACTGCAATATGTGGAGTTCCCATGATCAATTTGAGAAGATGGTTAAAGATTGCTGGCAAAGGCAGATTAAAGGATGTAAAATGTACCAAGTAGTCCAGAAATTGAAAATGCTGAAAGAGAGCTAAGGAAGCTGCATTCCAAACATTTCAGTAAGATAATGGAGGAAGTAAACAGCTTGAGGGAGAAGCTAGCTGAGGTTCAAGTGAAATTGCAGGAAAATCCCATGAACAAAGAAGTACAGAAGCAAGAGTTGGAAGTAGGAAAGGAGTTTAAAAAAGTGAGCTATTTAGCTGAAATGATGCTAGTCCAGCAAAGCAAAGCAAAGCAACTTGGCTAAAATTGGGAGACAACAACACTAAATACTTTCACTCAGTGCTCAAGCAGAAAAGAAGCAAGCAAAGTATCACTCAGCTGCAGGATGAAAACATGCAAATACAGACCCACCCAGAGCAAATTGCTGGAATATTTGTCAGGTACTTCTCTAAATTACTGGGGGAAAAAGGGGACCAAGCAAGACAGAAAGCTGATGACTATTTTCTAAAAGGGGCGCAACACTTTAACTGTACAGAAACAAATGCTTTTGTTAGAACCTGTTACTACTAAAGAAGTGAAACAAGCAATGTTTAGTATAAATATAACTAAGAGTGCTGGGCCAGATGGGTATAGTAGTGGTTTTTACAGAGATGCAAGGAATATAGTTGGCAAAGATGTTACTAGTGCAGTAATAGAGTTCATGGAAAATGGAATTTTTTTGGGATGAGATCAATGCAACAGTAATTGCTGTTATACCTAAAGTACAGAATCCTGTGCTTGCAAGTCAGTTCAGACCCATCTCATGCTGTAATGTCATTTATAAAGTGATATCAAAGGTGCTGTGCAATAGACTAAAAAAAGTGCTACCATATCTGATAAACCAAACACAAGCTGCATTTGTTGAGGGTAGATCACTGGTACATAATGTTTTAATTTGTCATGATATAATGAGACATTATAAGAGGAAAACTACTCCAAGATGCATGATGAAAATAGACTTGAGGAAAGCTTATGACATGGTGAATTGGAAGTTTGTGGAGGAAATGTTGAAGGGGTATGGTTTCCCTGAGAAATTCTGTCAATGGGTAATGAGATGCTTAACTTCAACCAAGTTCTCAGTGAGAGTAAATGGTACTAGCCATGGGTATTTTGCAGGAAAAAGGGGGCTAAGACAGGGTGATCCTATATCTCCCTTACTGTTTGTCCTGGTTATGGAGTATTTGTCAAGGATCCTATTGAAGATGGGGCAGCTCCCAGACTTTAGGTTTCATCCTATGTGCAAGAAATTAAGACTGAATCATCTTATCTCTGCTGATGATTTGATGATATTTTGTAAAGGGCAAGAAAAGTCAGTTCAAAGAATCAAGGAGGCATTAGACCATTTCTCAAAGACAACAGGGCTGATAGCAAACACTGAGAAATCAAGTATATTTATAGCTGGAGTCTCAGAAGAAGTAAAGGTAAGACTACTGGAATTAACAGGTTACACAGAAGGCAGCTTCCCAATCAGATACCTTGGGCTCCCACTATCTCCAAGGAAATGGTCCAAAATGGAGTGCAATCAACTTTGTCAAAAAATAATAGAGAGGATCAGATTAGTATCCAACAAACATTTGTCATATGCAGGAAGAGTGCAGGGATTGGTACATCGACAGTAGATACTGCCTCACAGGAAATGGAAGATACTCAATCACTTTGGGATATGAAAAACTTATAGGTACTGCAGAAAGATGGGAGATTGCTGAGCTGCTATGGAACAAATATGCAGTACCAAAGCATAGCTTCATAAGTTGGCTAATAGTGCAAAACAGAATAATGACAAAGGATAGACTACAATCTAGGGGAGTGGACCTTGAAGATATGAATTGTATTCTGTGCAGGACTGGATCACCGGAAAGTACTGAGCACTTATTCATACAGTGCACCTGGATCAATGATATATGGAAGGAGATGCAGAACTGGCTGGGAGTTCAGACACAGAACAATGGAATAAAGGGACTACTGCTGAAGATAAAGAAGAAAAAATGGGTGCGAGATACGAAAGAACTGATAGCTACTGCATACGAGGCTGTTGTTTATCAAACATGGATAGCCAGGAATTCACTGATTTTCAGAAAGAAAAGATTAGAAGAAGCAAATGTGATTCAACAGGTGAAGAATGAGATGAAGGAAAGAGTACAGACAACACAGTAAGAAGCTAAGGAATAGATGTAGTCAACTAATCCAGAGAATTTGTAATTAAGTGAGGATGAAGGATGAGTAAACGAGCAAAATCAAATTCTGATGTAATAACTTGTTGATGGTATGGGAATATTCACCTTTCATTGCTAAAAAAAATGGAAATCACAGCATCTTCCATAAAGTGGTCTTGGTCTTTAGAGCACTATAGATCAGACATTATAACAGGGCAACACCAGAAAAAAGAGTTTCCTGGACCAAACTTTCAGCATTCAAACTCATAGTTCCTGAGCAGATATATTTATATTAGGTCATTGACTCGTTAGTACCAACTGCACAAGTCATATTGGAGACAGGAATAGTACAAGCAAGTAGCTTTCTTTAGCACATTATCTGTATGTTTTGGTCGGAAAGAAAGTTGGTTATTGGAGTTTTTTTTATAAAGGGTTATTGGTATTTGTATGTGCACCACAAGGACTCAAACAGATGCATGGTGAAGCACGAGTTTTTCATACCACTCATTGAGGACTTATTAGATGAATTGACTGAGTCGAGATAATTTCTAAGGTGAATTAGGGAACAAGGTCACCATTAATTGAGAATGCAACTAAGGTTATCTTAAAAACAACTTTCAGAACTCATGGAGATTGGAGGCCATTACTTCTTCTTGGTGGATGCTATAGACATTAACAATGCCCCAACCACCTTTCAAAGCTCAGTGAACATTGTCTTCAAGCCTTATTTACATAGATTTGTATTACTCCCTCTGTCCCATTTAGTGTGGTACCCTTTCCTTTTTAATCTGTCCAGAAAAAGAATGTCACCTTATTGTTATTGGAAACAATTTAAATTTAAAATTTCCTTTTTACCCTTACTGAAATGATTCTTAGCCATATAAATATCTAAAAATTGTTTTAGACCACAAATTTCAAAAGTCTTCATTTTTTCTTGAACACGGCGCGAAGTCAAAGGGTGCCACATAAAATGAGACGGAAGTAGTATTTTGTTTCAATTTTACACTAATGTACAAGAGGCATTAGATGAGCATTTGCAGCACCACAAGACAATTTTTGGTACAATTTTACAGCATCGACTCAATGTTAAACAAAGTAAATGTACTTTGGGTGTAAGGGAAGTGGGTCCCGCCTAACGGGTTTGGGTTTTCATGTCATTGCAGCTTAGGCAAATTGGGTTGTGACAATGGTGATTCATCTTCCATCGTACCACATACCTATAATACATCCATGGCCTCTCAAGAGTGACAATTGTGCAGTTGCTCTACATCTAATGTGACTCTAATCTTACATGCTCCAATAATAAAATGGATCTTCACCATTCTTCTCACTTTGTTTTCACGAGTGGTTCATTACTCTTTTTCATATTATCAGATTACTAGAGAGCATAAGACTTAATGCAAGAAAGGCAACCTTAGCATGCAAATACATCCTATTGACCTCCAAATATCTCCCTTAGTTTCAATATTGAACTCAATTAGGCAGGGGCAGAGCTACTCTTTCCTGACGGTATCAAGAGACTCCCCTTTGTTGAAAAATTGCATTTTATAAGTAGGTCAAAATTTGGTTTAATAGAAACATATACAAGTGTTGACACCTCTTCACCCAAGCTGAACGTTTTAGTGTAGTGGTTAAGAGGTGGTCAAAATTGTCCGAGGTTGTGTGTTCTACCCTTGCTAGCAGCATATACATTTTTACTTTATATTTTGACGCCCACTTGATGAAAATCCTGGCTCCGCCACTGCAATTAAGTAGGACTACATTATGCATCAAATAAGAATCAAATTACCTGATGCACAAATGCAAGTTCATTATTGAAACAAGTCATACTTAACAGCATAGATTTTCTACACCACATCTTATCTCCCTCAACTGGTATAAAAACAAAAATTTCCAATTCAATCTATGACAAGAAATCATACTGCAACAACATATTTAACACTCCATACTCAAATCCTAAGAAACTACCAATAAACCTTTGGTTACACAAACTTAGCCAAGTAGGCCTATATGTCACAGTGGCAAATTATCAAACACATTGTGGGCACTACACAACTTATGGAGTGCATTTCCGTAAAAGTCTCATCCTCCCAATTTTTTTTATGAAAATTATAGTTCATAACCAAAAAAAGAGAATCACCCATGGTATATTCTCACAACTTCAGAACAAGTTTACACTATTAACACAAGAATTTTGCATTCAATTCACAGGGGCGAGGGGCGAGGGGCGAGGGGCGAGGGGCGAGGGGCTTGGTGGGGAATTAAGGAAGGGGTCGAGAGAGAAAATATGGATTATACCTGGTGTGCTCTTTGGTGAGTGAAGGCGGCAGCGGCGGCCGGAGACGGAGGTTGTATTTAGTTATGTACCATTGTTTAGTTTAGACTTTAGAGGTCACAGAGTGTATTATAATTCTCTCCGTATCTATGTGTATATATATATTATAGAGGAGAACAGTATTGTACGTCAAGTGACAAGTTATTAAAAAATTATTTGATAATTGTAAGATAATAAAATTAATAAATATGATAATAAAATTTTTTAATTAGGAGATTAAAAATAATTGAATTAGAAAATGCATTAAACATTTAAAAATCAAATTAAAAGAGGAATAGAAAATGAGAAATAGAGCAACATTATTTAAATTACTGTATGCTTAAATGGTAAAAATCAAAATATAATTTTCTATTTTAGTTTTATTATTACATATAAATATAAATCCTTAGTAGAAGAAATGATCTAAAACTTTTTAAAAAATGACAAATCAAATTCTGTAAAAATATATGTGTAATTCTTGTAAGGTTATAATAACTATTTACATACATAAATAAAAGGAAAAAATTAATTTTAAAAAATCATATAAATAACATTAATTATGAGATAAATGTAAAAAAGTAGAAGAAGTTAATAGCATTGATGATGAAAGAAATTAAATATGACTATCTTTTTTTTTTTGTAACTAATAATTTTTATTAACCACCAAAGAGTGTCATACAGTGCCATAACAGTCTTATCTCAATTGCTATCTCAAAGTAAACAAAAAATAGAGCGACTAACTAATTGTCTCCTATTACTATAGATTTTAGAACTTTAGCTGCTGTAACCTCTTTTCTACTCCAGCTTGAACTCTTAACACAACATAGAAAAGCTATTTCCCTTGTCAACTCTTCACATCCTTTGCTTTTGTTGTAAAAAATTCTCCTGTTCCTTTCACTCCAGACCCCATAAATCATTTCTGCATAGACTAATTTGAAGATTTGGGCTCTAGTAGATTTCTCCTTTGAAGCAGCTATCATCTATTCCAAGTGTGATACCCAATTTGTTGTTGGAGTCCATTGCCAATTCAGCCATTGCATGAGTCTTCTCCATATGGATCGTGTGTAGGAGCATTGTGTAGTTAAGTTATCTCGTCTCTGAGTACTGCTGACATAGTTTGCAGTTACCATCTATTTCAATCTCCCATTCTTGAAGTCTACCTGTTGTCATTAGTTTATCTTATAGCAACAAACATAGAATAAATCTTGCCTTAGGTCTGGCACTGTTTGCAAACATCATGATTTCCATGGTACTTTTGGGATTTCACCTAGGATCTTATGGTATATTGTCTTGATACAAATAGATCCTTGAGTGCTGAGTTGAGTGTTGTTCAGTGTAGCTCTAGCCTCAATAATTTTCTTAACCATCCAAGAAGCCTGAGCAGAGATGTTAGCTGTAGTAATGGGGCTATTCTTTATGTAGTAAGTATGAATCCACCTGATCCACAACTTATCCTGTTTATTATCTAAGTCCCAATGTGTTTTTGCTATTGCAACTTTGTTCCACACTCTAATATTGATTAGATTTTGTCCTCTCATTGACTTAGGAGTACAGACTCTTTCCCATGCCACAAGGGCTCTTTTGGTGATAAAACTTGAACCTGACTATAGGTAACTCCTGCAATGTGCCTCAATGAGCTTAAGGACCTTGGTTGGAATAAGGAATAGTTGGGACCAGTAAGCTTGAATTCCAAACACTACCGCTTGAATCAGTTGAAGTCTCCCAGCATATGATAGTTTCCCAGCTGCCCATGAAGTTATTTTAGACACTATTCTGTCCACTAATGGTAGCCATTGATTCAAAGTAAGCTTCTTTGTTGAGAGAAGGATGCCTAGATACTTGAATGGAAGCTGTCCAAGTGTCATGTCAGTGTAATTAACAATGCCTTCTTGTTCCTCTCTTGAAATTCCCCCAAAATAGATACAACTCTTGTCTTTATTAGCCTGCAGTCCAAATGCTTGTGTACAAATTTTTCAAAACAATGTATTAGTGTACTCATCGATTGTAGGTCCCCTCTAGCAAACAGGAGCAAATCATTTGCAAAGTATAAATGTGATATCCCTAGTTTAGCACACCTAGGATGATAAGCGAAGGCTTTGTTATTCTTTAAGGTGTTGAGTAGTCTACTTAGGTATTCATTGCCACAGCAAACAAATAGGGTGAAATTGGATCTCCTTGTCTTAGCCCTTTAGCAGCATTGAAAGGTGTATTAGGCTCTCCGTTGATGATGATAGAATAAGAGACAGTTCTAACACACTGTATGATCTAGTTTATAAACTTAGTAGGGAAACGTAGTTCCTTTAGCACTTGTTCCAAATATACTCATTCAACTGAGTCATATGCCTCTTGGAGGTCTATCTTAATCATGCATCTGGGAGAAATGTGTTTCCTTTGGTATCCTTTGACCAGTTCAGTTGCCTGTATGATGTTGTCTGCAATTTTCCTTCCTGGAATGAATCCTGACTGAGCTTCACTAATCACTGTTGCAATTACCTCTTGTGGCCTAGCTGTTAGGATCTTAGCAATAATTTTATAGAGTACTGTACAACAAGCTATAGGTCTATACTACTTCACAGTAGTTGGATTTGGCTTTTGAGGTACTAGTGTGATGGATGTACAGTTGATGGCACTATATAGCTTACCAGTGTTGAAAAACCTTTTGATTGCTACAGTTACCTCTTTCCTGGTCAGAGGCCAAGCCTTCTTGTAGAATAGAGCATTATATCCATCAACTCCTGGTGCTTTATCATCATCAATAGACTTTAGTCCTGAATAGATTTTTTTTTCATCTGTTACTGGCTGACATAATTTTATCCCTTGTTGTTGATTAATCTTTGGTCCCCTCTTCATGACTTTAGTGTTGACTGCTGGTAGTGATTGAGCAGCTATTCCTATAAGTCCTTGATAGAAGCTTTGGATCTCCTCTTTTATCTCTTGTTGCCTTGTCAGTTTACTCCCTTGCAGTGATGTTATCTCTATGATTTGTTTATTTTGTATCCTCTCTTTGATGGTTGCTGAGAAATATTTGTTGTTAGCATCTCCCAGTTGGATCCATTTTGTTCTTGCCTTTTGCCTTAGAATACTTTCCTCAATGCTAGACCATTTCTCTAACTCCTGAATTTGTTCTTTTTCTAGTACTGCAGCTGTATCTGTATAATTCCTCCTGAGTTGATCTTGCAGTTGTTTTACCTCTTCTCTTACTTTGGAGATTTTTTGTTCTATGCCCTTATATTCATTTCTGTTCAGTGCTTTCAATGGCTCCTTGAGTTTCTTTAATTTTTTCCAGATATTCTCCATTGGTACAGCAGATGATTGTCCCCTCCATGTGTGCTCCACTATCTTTATAAACTTAGGATGTTCTGCCTATACATTGAAGAATTTGAATGAGGCCTTAACTCTGTGTTGTATTCCTGTCATAGTGAACATCATAGGTGTGTGGTCAGATAGATGAGGTAGGTAATATTCTATTTGTATTTGTCCCCACTGCATCATCCAGTCATGGTTCCCAAATGCTCTGTCAATTCTACTGCATATTCTGGCACTTCCCAACTGCTTATTTGTCCATGTGTAATACTCCCCTTTCCAAGGTAATTCATCTACCATAATATCATGTAAACACTCAGCATAACCCTTGATCTCAGTTAGTATTACAGGATTCCCAAAAATTCTATCACTAAGATGTAATACAACATTAAAATCACCACACACTAGCCAAAGTTTATTGATGTACTGTGTCAGCTTCCTCAGTTCTTCCCACAACGGCTTTCTCAATTCAATGGAATTAAATCCATAGACAATATTGCAATCACATGATAGATTTCCTACTATTTCTTCAATAGTACAATGAATGGTCTGACTAGTACTGGCTATAGTAGTAACTCTATAAATACTAGGATCCCAAGCAACACAAATCCTACCATTGGTGCTATGCTGATAGTTAGTGATCATTCCCCATCTAGGCAATATGTTGTTACAGACCTTGCTTTGATTGTGTTTCTTTACTCTAGTTTCTACTAAACCAACAAACTTTATTTTCCTACTCTTCAAAATGAGTTTAAGCTCCTTTTGTTTATGCCATTTATTTATTCCCCTAACATTCCAAACTAACCAAGTCATCAAAAGGTTTTTGAGGGTCCTCCTTTCTCGGGAGGAATGGTACCTAGCTCACTTCCTTTCAAAGGCTTCCTGACTAGACTTTCAAAGGTATTTTGGAGTGGCAGTGAGAGTGCAGGGAAGTTAATCAGATTATACTCAGGGCTTTGCCATATGTGTACCACTTGTTGAGGATTCTAGGGAGTGTGAAGTATCTGTGAACTATCTTCTTTAGTTTCCTCCTCTGATGCTTGCTTATTAGTCTCCTCATTCTTTTTTTATAGGTCCCTTGCTTCTCTATTCTTGCATCACATTCTTGGGCTGTTGTTGCTTTCTGTCCACATTTCCTTGTCCTTGGTTTCTTGGAGGACAATAGTGCCCTACCATAGAGCATTTGGGACAATATTTTGGCTTCCAGTCATATATGATGACTTGCTTGATCTGTTTTCCATTTGGCTCCTTGATTATAATCTCATTGGGCAAAGGGTTGGTGATATTCACTTCAATCAACATCCTTGCAAATGAAATTCTAGTTTGATTTGTTGTACGCTTATCTGCATAGATAGGTTTTCCCACAGCACATGCAATCCTACTCAGTGAGCCTTTGCTCCAACATGTCATAGGAAGATTTGAAAACTTCACCCATAGTGGTATGGATGTGAGAAATGCTTTCTCCAAGCTGAAATCAGTTGTCCAAACTTTGAGGATGATAGGTTTATTGTTGATTGTGTATGACCCATTATATAGTATCTCTTTCATATCATCCATGTCCTGCAATCTGATGACATAATAGTCTTCATCATGTAGGTATATCTTTGGTTGCTTCACAGTAGATCAAAATTGCTGCACATATCTTTGCATTGCTTTATGTCCAGGCGTTTCTCCTATGAAATATGCAATTAAAGATGATTTCCACTTTTGCAGCTCCTTTTCAACTTCATCCTGTGCTAGCTCAACTACTTGTTGTCCATTGATAAGATTAGGGGTTATGCAGTCTAAGTTCATACCCTTTTCAGCTGCTCTATTCTTAGTGAATAGATCTATCCATGCTTCAGCATCAGATCCATCAGCTAGACACTTTACTTCTTCAGATCTATCTTCTTTGTTTACTATTCCATTGGTCTCTGCTGAAGTTTTATGCCCTTCACTCTTTTCAGGTGATTTGTTCTTAAGATCCAGCTGATTCAATGCAGATCCAACTTTGTTTTGCTTGCCTGATCCTTTCTGTAGTTCATTGCCATCTTCTTCAGTTTTTGTTTCATTAGAAGTAGGCATAATCTCTGCTGTGGAAGCTCCAGTTCTCTCCAAAAGTTTATCTCCTGTTCCTGTTGAGCTTCCAAATGTTATAATTGGTATCTTCTTAGGTCTTCCTTTCACCATTGCTGTATTCCGATGACGTTTGCTAACGTGCGCTGAGAGCACTTAGAGAGAGGTCTCTTTTTCAGAATAGATGGATTCTTATGACCATCTTTTCTTTTAAAAAAAAGACAAAATGCAAAAATAAATAAAATTTCTTTTCTTATAAAATAACTTTAATTAAAGACAGAAAAATAGCCAAAATAAAAGAAGAAAGAAATTAGTAAAATAAAAAAAGTTGAAAGAAATAATGTCAGCAGTAAACTTTAATTAAAGAAATATTAGAAAAATAAAATAATCTTTAGTGAAAGATAGAAAAATAATTAAGATAAAATAAAAAAAAAAGAAAATAGTAAAATAAATAATAGATGATACATATGTTATTGTTTATAAATTTTACTTTTATATAAACAAAGAACTTAATTTGACATTAGGTAACTTAAATTTAAACTCAATATTTTATACATTAAAATAAAAAATAAGAAAAATTATTTACTTATTATGTGTAACACACACAATAAAACAAATTGAGCACCAACAAACTAGAAAAAATAATTAAAACATAATAGAAAGAATATATGAAGAGGAGTGGAGGAGGGGTGCAAAAATAATATTTTAGAAATGTAATGAAATAAGTAGATGATACACATATTATTGTTAATAAATTTTATAAATTAAAAAGATGTGAACATAAAATAGATTTATTTTATATTAATAAGAATAAAACTTGGTAATTATATTATGCTAAGTGATAAGTTAATAAAAGCCAATATTAACAATTTAAAACATGTTACATTATCTTTATTTATACATATTTGATTATGAAGGATTGAATGTAGGGCGGGGTGGCGGTGGGGTGGAGTGTAGGGAGAGACGAGATATGTTTCATTAAGAAATAATATGATAGTTGAACATTTTAAAATATAATTTCTTTCAACATGTCCGATAAGATATCACAAGTAATAATATAATATAAAATACTTATAAATAATAATTTACTATTATCCCGCATCGCATAAATATTTATACTAGTTAACTTAATAGATATATAGATATAGAGAGATGAAAAAAGACCAAAAAATAGAATTAGAGAAAAGAAAAAGAAAAAGAGAAGAAAAGAAAAGATAAAATAAAGAAAGGGAAAAATAGAAGTTAAAAGAAAAATGAAAACGAAAAAGTGTAAAAAAAATGAGAAAAGGATCCCAACAAAAAATAAACAAAAAAGAAGAGAAGAGAGAGAAAAATAATAAATAAAAGGAAAATAAAGAATGATATTTTTCTTTTGTTTTTAAAAAAGAAGTTGAGAGGCAATTGAGCATGAAAAGTTGTTTAAAAAATAGCAGTCGAGAGGTAAAAATGTACTCTCACTCAACTTAAAGGGGAAGAATGACATTTCTATAAGACTTCTCTAACAAGAGATAAAAAATCAAGATAACTATATTTGAGGGATATTTGGTGTATTTCCTGCCCCTGTGTCAAGCAAAAAGTTAGTTCACTTGGTATATACCATTGTAGAATAATATATGCCAAAATTGACAATGGACAATTGACCAAACTTTCTTTTGGTCTTTAGCTTTTGCACAATATTGTTTAACCTTTCAAATTCATACATGTCCAAGACACACATACTTACTACAAAAGATCATCCATCCAAAACAAGCTTTAAGATTTTCCAAAAATGATTACATCAGTTACACTATTTTGATCAATGTCAAGAGAACATGTAACCAAATCTAGTTTTGCTTCAATAGTACAATAGGAAAAAAACACTAAAAATCACCAATAGCAAACTACATGTGCTTGTTATCCTTCAAACTTTTTCTTCATCTTCACTTGGATTTATATGAAAAGTACAAATTGTAACCTGTAAGGACACCAAATTACTCATCATACATGATTTCATGATAATACTAATTACATAAAACATGAAAAAAGAATAACTTTGATGTCCCCCGCTGCAATCTGACAATCAATAACTAGACCTCCAATAACATCACAACTTGAACTAGCACACGATAGTTTCAACGGTCCAAACTGCTGCACTTGACCATCTTCAGATATAATATATGTACCACCAAGATTTATTATTGTATATAAATCCTACAGTATGACGTGTATAATTATAATAATATAAGTATCTTTGAAGCATCCATTATAGGTAAATTTCAATATCTCATGTTTATAGAGAATAAAGTGAATAAGATAATCAGGTACCTTATTAGAAGCTAGTGAATTTTCTATATTCAATATTTTTGGGTGAAAAACAACACCAAAAGCTAAAATAATCTTTGCCCATCCATGTGTAACCATTTGAATTTTTGGAATTCTTAATTATATTATGAAAATAAGTCAAAACTTCTTCTCCAGTATCCTGAAAGGTAAATGGAATTTCTTAAGTGCACTTTTACCACCTCCTATTTACAACTTGCTTACTTTTATTGAAAAATCTATTACTTAATAAAAGAAAATGGAGGGCATGCAGAAAGTATAAGAAGTTCAATAATTGCCAAGAGTCTCTTAATAGTTCAGGAGTTATATATCTGATGAAGAAAACTTGAATGAAATTGGGGATGAATTACATGAAAAGGACAATCAGAAAATTATGAAGGCACCAAAACTAAATAAACTATATAAATAGTAATATTAGAGAACAAAATACAGGATAGAACAAGAACGATTTTCAAGTTCAAATGAATATAAACATTGGAGAAGCACAAATATATGACCTGTCCTAGACGGATAATCAGGATATTCCAATCTGTTGCTTCATCATTTTTTTCTTCAAAAATACATGTAATAAGAGTGTTATGCTTTAGAATTTATGTATGAATTATTCTAAGAATATTAAATGCATAACATAAATGTTGAATTGACAGGAGCATTGAATATGTTATACGCATTTAGGAACATTAATGACAAATATACAAACATCTCTAATAAAATGTTTCATCAGAACCATGATCTGGATAGTACAAAATCATTATTAGTCTCTCTAACGAAAGTACAACATTAAATTGTAAAGCAAAAAGGTATGGTAAGTTGAAAGTTTTAAGATCCATAACAAGTAATTATCTTTATTTATTATGAATCTTGCATAGAGGGGAGGTCATAAGCGTCTATACCATAAAATTGAATTTCAAAACTTACTGGACTGGGAATTTTGCTACCTTAGGACCATTATCATCGTTCAAGAGAGTATATGTTGAATAGCATATGTATATTCAACTTTTTTTTAATTAATTTTTATTTTATTTTATTTTCATCGGGATAAAGGGTATGAGAGATAGTACAAGTTCACGTACAAAGAAAAAGGATAGAGTTCACAGGTTAAGAAAAGGGATTAGATCTCAAGAAATCTTGATAGAAAAAAAAGGAGATAGAATCATTCTCCATTATCCTTTTCTTTCCCTTTTAAAGGTTTTGTAAAATCTACAGATTAAGATTCCTGTGTAACAAACCTTAGGGAAAAATATCAAAATCAACAAATATACAACCAAATAAAAATTAGACAGTCAGTACCATTGACATGAGGTTTCTTCTTTTCAGGTTGTTGAGGCATTCCAAACCTTGACAACGAAGGGGCTGGAAGGGTACGCACCCATGAATAATTCTCACTCTTAGTAGTTTCTGCATCATCTTCCATTTTTTACTTGTTCTTTAGGTTTATTTGATTTGAAGAAATTTTGAAAAGAATAAAAGATATATATAATCTTAGAGGGTTTTGAGAGGACAATCTAGACTAGATTATACACATTGAAACATAATAAACTTATTTTCAAACTTTAATTAATTTTTCTGAGTAAGCACATAATTCTAATAAACTCCAAATTGAAAAATGTTTGACTACACTTTACAGACATAATCCTACTCATATATACTAACAAAGCACAATTCAAACTTTAGAATCCAATGGATCATGCTTGATCAATATAGTGATATTCAAATCAAAAGATAGACTCTGCTTGCCATCAATCTCCAACAAACTACTACTAAGATTAAAAGAAAATAAGAAAGATGCATCTAATCAAGGACTACAGTGACATCTTAATAAGATTTATGCTTCTATTGTTCAAACATTCTGATCACGTTTAGATTATACACTGTCACAACCCGGTCCTGATCATGATGGCGCTTGCTAGATCCCACCTATAGGCAAGCCAATACCTAACCCTCAGGGTACTTGTCCTAACTTTCTAGTCTAAACCATAACCAATATGACAATATACATATTCGAAACCTACCCAGAACTTGAAACTCAAGTATACAGAGCTACAATAGACACAATATATATATATAACCATAATGATATACAAAATCAGAGTGCCTTTACAAATATATAACACTATCATACAAGGCTAATGTCTGGAGACAAAAGGCAACCATCAACAAAAAGGAGACTGCGAAGAAGCCCGAGATGTCGATGCTCACCAAAAGTCTCATGAGCACTCTCAAAGTTCCCCAACTCAGCTATCATGGTCCGTACCTGAACCAGCATCATCGAAAGATGCAAAAGTTGGGGTGAGTACCAGAAAAGGTACCTAGTAGGCATCATCGACTGACCGAGTGAAACAGTAAATATATATATAGCCCAAATATAAAGAGAACTATAGTAGTGTAGCAAAATGAACTCAGATAATGGCATAGACATGTCTGGAAACCATCAAACCACCACTAAGCCAACCAAGGAGATGAACAATGGTAACTGAACCAACCCAAGTGATGAACATCGCACCACTGACGAAAACTACGTAGGCTCATTCTACAATGGTCCCCAATTGAAGCAAAGTGCTGTACGGGGGTGCAAAGCCCAAGTATCTATGCCTGTACTCTAAGTAGGCCCTCATAAGTCCAGAAGGTACAATCGTGCACAACAATAATGTCGATAAAAAATCTTAAACTCCCTCAGAACCATCACAGAATCCCATAGAACCATCATAGAACTCAGCTCTCCACATCATCAGAATAAGAGTCAGTTGTACGTAGGTATAAGGCCCTAGTATCTAAGCCTGAATACCCTTTGAGCCTCCATAAGCCCAAGAAGTACACCCATGCACAATTAGGGTATGAATAGGTGAGTGGATCCATGGGTAATTAATCACACGGCCTCGACCCAACCATCATAAGTCAATCGGGTCATTGACCCTATGTCGACACGTGACACCCGATCCGTAGTCCTCTGACTTGGCCTTCGATCGAGCAGTCAGCCAGGGCAAAATGGTTTGACACTCAACATAATGGTGGGACATATATCCCCCTAACATAATCAGCCAACTGTATAACAACGAGATATATCCCCCATGGGAGAAAGAATCCCCCTCATATAAACAATAGTGTCTCATATCAGGATGTCAATCACTGGGCCCATCCCCACAAAATATCAATCACGGGGCCTAGCTCTACGAAATATCAATCGGGGTCCTCAACCCAAATCTCAGTCGACGCTCGATCTGTATAATCGATATCCATCACCCGACGCTCAAGCACGACCACCGAAACTTGAAACATGAGGTGCGTAACCCGTGAACTTGGATACTTGGACATGGCCACCGATAATCGAACAATAATGGGGAACTTCATCTAGGACTCGAGGTATCAATCATTCACTCACTTAACCAATCTATTTGAATCCAAAACTCCAAAGTCATATTGTTCCCAAAGTGAACATAAGCAACGATAATCGCATTGTGCCTAGAGTGAACATAGGGAACAATACTCTCAACCTAGATATCCTACAATCTCAATCCAACCCACATAATTGCAATCACCACCCCTCTTAGATACATCAGATACCCCAACATCAGATGAAATGAACCAACGCACAACAACTATCAGCACTATACCAAAAAATATATATCACAGATCATTGTAGAATTATGTATCACCAAGGACAAGTATATTATAACCTCATTAATCACAAGTGACCAGAATAAATATAGACCATTATGGCAAATCATAAATATCCAGGACACTTAAACCCAATCGAATCATATCTATACTAGAGTCAACCCGCAGTACGACCTATAATCAATGCACAGTCTCCTGGTCATCATATTTCTGTAGCAAGAGGCTATACACATCCATACAAATATGAGTCAAGCCAGAATACATGCTTGTCTTAGGGCACTAGTATATATTCGACCTTTCTCAGGCCCATTATATGTGTAAAGTAACTCATACGACAGTGTCTGTATTATCTAAACAAAGGCCCAAGAGGCTAGATAAATGGAAGGATGTCACCTACCCAACATCATATCGAAACTCAACTGCTATCAAGGATTTCGCCCAAGGCAACTATGTGCTTGCCCACTAATAATGTGCCATTCTTTAAACAGAATGCTAGTTTCTAGGACTACCCACACAACTAGTGTTTCATCATAGATAAACCCAGGAAGCATATAGGATATAGCCTACACCTAGCTACCAAGGTCACACTCCCGTCTCTAACTTGCCAGTGGCTCAGTAGCAACGCCTATCATATCATCAAATGCAAGGATCCCCTAGGGGTGCACTATACCTATCCCTAAAACATGGTGTGTCTCTCTAGTCACTAACCAATGGCACAAATACATAACAAATAACATCAGTATATAGGATCATATAAACTATAAGGTAATACAGAATCATGTTTAATGAGGAAATTCTATTCGAAGTAGTCAGTAAAGATAACGATAACCCTAGCCACATCACGCATATCCATACCAATAGACGTAGATACTAGATTCAGTGCACAAGGTAGCATGTAATCATAGGTCAATCTCAATAGCTAGTATATTCTGGTAACCTCAAGTCACACATATATACAAATAAGAGTTAAGCTCAATGTACATACTTGTCACATGTTCACAACTCCAGCAACCCCTTTCAGGCTCTTTTGTAGTCATATAATGTAAGAACTCAGGTAAAATAGTAGCTACATCCAATAATCCCTCAATAGAATAACTACTGTCCTATAATATATACCCCAGAACTCGGGGTGATGTAGACTCAAGGTGATAGACTCGGACCCATAGATTTGGGGTGATGTAGGGATCATTTTACAGACATTGGTTTGGCATATGATTCATTTTAGGGTCCATTTTCTTGGTCTTTTCTCAGTTTTCTAGGGTTCATTCTAGGACAAATTTTTATGTGTAGACTCAGGGTGACATAAGACCATTTTTAGGGATTTATTTGGGATTTTAGGCATGGGCCCTATTTTTCCTATTTTAGGCTTGATTAACATATTTTCGCCCATTCAAGTTTTATCCCCAATTCTACTGTATTAACCTTATAGATTTTATTTTAACAGCTGAGCAACATTGGAAAGTGATTTTTAGAGAGGCAAACTTGGCTGAATTGACTTAGAGCAAGAGACATCAGATGCCAGGTAGGTTACGCTTTTACTAAACCCTAGACTGAGCTAAAATATTTGCATATTTAAGTTGGAATATGTATAAATATATTTCTTGTGAATTGAGTTGTGGATTATATCTTGTATATGACTTGATATGATCTGTGTTATATATATATATATATATATATATATATATATATTATGGGATGATAATTATTGTATCAAGGGTTGTGTTGGCTGTAGCTGCTATATTACGTGAGTTCTTATATTATATGCTACAAAAGGGCTTGAAAGGGTTGGCTAGAGCTATGAATATGTGACAGGTATGTACATTAATCTTGAATCTTGATTATATGTGTGTGTGGTCTGAGGCTACCGAAATACACTAGCTATTGAGGTTGACCTGTGATTACATGCTACCCTATGCACTGAATATAGTATTTATATCTGGTTGGTATGTATATGCGTGATGTGGCTGTGATTATCTTTATCTTTTCTCAGTACTTCTGGTATAATATCCTGATTAAATATGATTCTGTATTGCCCTGTGGTTTATATGATCTTGTATACTGCTGTTATGTACTTATGCCACTGGTTAGTGACTGGAGAGACACACCATGTTCTGAGGATAGGTATAGTGCATCCCTAAGAGAGCCTTACATTTGGTGGTATGAGAGGTGTTGCTACTAAGCCACTGGCGGGTTAGAGACGAGAATGTGACCCTGGTGGGTAGGTGCATGCTATATCCTATGTGCTTCCCAAGGTTATCTATGTCAATTCACTAACTATGTAGGTTAGTCTTAGGAACTAGCATCATGTTTAAAGAAGGGAACATTATCATTGGGCAGACATATGGTTTCCTTGGGCGAAATCCTTGATAACAACTAGGTTTCGATATGATTTTGGGTAGGTGACATCCCTTCATTTATCTAACCTCTTGGGTTTTAGCTTAGGTTATACCGACGCTGCCCTATGAGTTGCTTTACACAGATAAAGGGCCTGGGAAGGGCCAAATATGGGCTAGTGCCCTAAGACAAACATGTATTTTGACTTGACTCATACCTATATGGATGTGTACAACCTATTTCCACTGAGATATGATGACCAGTAGACTGTGCATTGATTATATATCGTACTGCGATTTGACTCTGGTATAGATACGACTTGATTGGGTTTAGGTATCCTGGATATTTATGATTTTCCATAATGGTCTATGTTTACTCTGGTCATTTATGATTAATGAGGTTAAGGTATACTTGACCTTGGTGAAACATGATTGTACAATGATTTGTGACATATATACTTTGGTGTATTGCTGACAGTTATTGTGCATTTGTTCATTTCAACTGATGCTGGGGTATCTATTGTATTTGAGAGAGATGGCGATTGTAATTATGTGGGTTGGATTGAGACTGTGGGATACCTGGGTTGAGAGTATCATCGCTTACATTCACTCTGGGCACGAAACGATTACCGTCGCCTACGTTCACTCTTGGCACGATATGAATTTGGAGTCTCATATCCAAATAGATTGGTTGAGTGAGTCTACATCCAATAA
>DF361207.1:17495-31325 GCA_000787875.1 Solanum virginianum | reverse complement strand
GTGTGACTACAGTCGTTTATATTGGCTATGGTCAAGGACGTGATATTCAGCTATACTCTCAAAAGATGAAAAAATGCAGCTCCTTTCCAATCAACCCTGTTCTCAAAAACGGTTTTGAAGCTGCTGATTTTCACTAATCTATCTGCCCTTTTGTGTGAATAATCATTTACCCAACCCGGTTTATCAATTTCGTTTGCTTAGTGAGAACTTAGTACAATGTAAAATCTGTTTTTAAGCTTATATAACTGGTAGTGCCTTTCACCTTGCCTTTTTGGCTCCTTACCTTTGTATGTTGGTAGTAGAACAGAGAATCAAACTTAAAAAATCAGATCATGTTGTTAATTCTCTACTTTTTTAATGTACTGCTTTTATGTGGGAGATTTTTCTATGGTTAATAAAATTATCAAACTTCGCATATCTGTAGATTGTCGGATAGGAATTTTTTTTGGAGATTTTGCATAGACAATACTTAATTAATCTAAATTACTGAGCACCCCAATCACTCCATTCCATTTCTAATCACATCCTTTTAGCATTGTCATTATTCTTTTTCATTCCTCTTGTGTAAGTGTGGTGTTTCACTGCTTAAAGCGACTCAATATAGTTTTTAGTTATTAACCCAAATCTTCAAAAGTTTGATTTTATAGTGTGATTCAGCAATCTGGTTTCCTAATCCACAGGCTTATGCTGCATACATGAAAGGTAGTTTGTTGTTTGAACAAGATCAAAACTGGGACGTTGCTCTGAAGTGCTTCAAAAGCGCCAGGTACTGTAGCCTTTATGGATATGTATACTTCTCTGTTGCTGACAGTATAACGACCAGAGTGCCTAGTTTACTTTCAATCATATCCATAGAGGATGTTGTAGAATAATCTCTTCATTCTGCTCAGCGTATCTGCTTTTCTTATTTGAATTATACTACTGTTTCAACAAGGTCCTCAATGCTCACGATCTGACTAATTTGGATAGGGCTGTGTATGAGGAACTTGGAAAATATGGAGATCTAGAGAACCAAGTATTGTGCCGTGAGCGGGTTGAGGAACTAGAACCTAGTATCAGATATTGCTTACACAAGATTGGTGAGTCTAACTTACAAACCTCTGAACTCATTTCCACCGGTGAAATGGAAGGGCCTGCACTGGACCTTTTCAAAGCAAAGTTGGAGGTGAGCTGTCATTTCTAAGCATATCTACGATATATCCCCGATAAAAATAAAAGAATGTACGATTTATAGGAACAATTTTTTTTTTGTTAGATAGTGCTTCCATTGTATTCTGGGTGCTGTTTTTCTCAAGAGTTTTTGAAAAATGAGTTTTGAGGATCATTTGCTCCTTCTTGATCTATGAATCTTTTTTCTTTTGTTTACAGGCTGCTATGGCAGAGGCAAGATCACAGCAGGCTGCATCTATGACCGAATTCCATTGGCTTGGAAACAGATTTCCAATTTCAAATGCAAAGACACGAGTGTCCATTCTGAAAGGTATGTAATTACTTCGATGCAAAAGGAAGCACTTCAAAAAATGCATCAATAGCCAACTTACTGGAGGTTCTAACATTAGGAATTATTTGTCTCTGAGTTTGGAATTTTTTCAGTCTACTATTTGAGCCAAATTCTTTTCTTTCAACTTAGTTTCAGATTTTGGTCTACATACTTGTGTTCTTTATAAAGCATTCTAGGGCATTCCTTGATATTTTTTACTTACCTTTTGAAAGTCTGTACTTGAAGTCCTTGTGCGATGCGTAGCACTCTCTATGACCCTTACGAGTTGCCTTCTAATGTCAAGGATGATGACAGTTGCAGATATGCATGTCTTGTCCTGATGATAAATATAATGGAGTACGAAATAGGGATTGTTTCAAATATTTACAATAAAGTCAGTCTACAACAAATATAACCATGTATTTATTTACATAAAAGGTAGCCAAAACTCATAGAAAGTATACATTGACTATACATTATGATACACTCAAAAGTTGAATATAGCTTACCTATACATGAGTTATATACAGATTGTACATTATGATACACTCAAAAAGTTGAATATAGCTTAACTATACATGAGGTATACCTGACTATAGACTAACTATTTATCGAACTAATTTTTTCCGAATATTTATTAGGCTGATTAAAGAAGGAAAAGGATGAAAAATAGTTAAAAGGAAGATTGATTGTGAAGGAGGAGGTGATTTCAAAAGCAAAAATGATTTTATTGCAAGCAATCTTACTTCTTTCTATTCAATCTCAACCAACTTAAAATTTTCTCTAAACCGTCTCAAATTTCAGATATGACATTCTCTCGTTTCGAGTTTTTTGATGTATCGCTCGAAATGATTCATGTTTGTAGTACGTCAAATTTTTAAATAAAGTTTTGAAACTTTAATGGTTGATTGATCATAGTAGAAGAATAGAGAATGCCGAAAACAACAAAGAGAAAAGGAAGGAGGAAGAGAAGGAACAAGAAGCCATTAATGGCTAAAGTGGAAGGAAGACGAAGGGTATGGCCGAATGGCTAGTTCGGCCATTTTTGTGTAAAATGGCCAATTGGCCCTTTTGTATGATTATCCCTATAAAATATGTGACAATATGAGGCAAATTATTAATTTAAGGAATTGTCCTCTAGGAATGCTATGTTATACATGATGCAATGAGCTCATTATCTTACAAAGAATGAATTATACGGATGCATACCAAAAAAATTGCATCAGGGTTGTTTCTTTTGCAAACCTGTGTGGGAAATGGGAATTTTCACTGCCTTTAACTTGAGATGCTCGTAATTTTAGTTTTTAAATTTCTCCTCATTTTTGCTTTTCTAGTGAAATACTCCAACAACATACCGTGAAATTTTACTAAGTGGGGTTTGGGGAGGGTAGAGTGTACACAAACATCACCACTACCTTGTAGAGGTAGAGTGGTTGTCTCCGAAAGACCCTAGGCTCAAGTGCATAAAACCCAAGTGACAAAAGAAGAAAACAATGAGGAAAAACATTGTAAAGTCTACAAGAATGAAACAATAACAACAAAACAAACAATATATAGCAAGAACTACAACAGGTATGACTAGTCCTACAACTAGTGGTGGGCATTCAGTTCTTTAGTTCGATTTTAGCAAATTTCGGTTCGGTTCGGTTCTTCGATTTTTGATTTTAAAAAATGTGCACCATATACTGAATCGAAATACTCGGTGTTTTTAATAATGATTTTTCAGTGCGAGATGCCTACACCGAATCGAAGGATCGAACTTTTGAAAAAAGAACACCGACACCAAATCGAAAAACTGAAATCGAAGAACGAATTAGTTTGTTTCGGTTCAGTTTTCCAATTTTTTGGTATTTATACCCACCCTAATTACAACAAGTATTAACAATCCTAAAGCTTCACAAAGAAAGACAATAAAATAAACAACATATGGCAAGAACTACAACAGGTATGCCTAGTACTACAACAAGTACTAACAATCCTAAAGTTTCACAAAGAAAGACAATATTGTACCCCTACAAACCTTGTACCTCAATACGCGACCTTTACTCGTTTCTATCTAGAGTCATATCCTCGGTAATATGAAGTTACACTATGTTCTGTCTAATCACTTCTCCCGAATGCTTCTTCGGCCTATCTCTACCCCTTCTCGTACCGTCTATAACCAGACTTTTGCACCTCCTCAATAGGCGTCAGCATACCTCTTCTTCACTTGTCCAAATCATCTCAGTCTTACTTCCTCATCTTGTCTGCCATAGAGGCCACTCCCACCTTCTTTCGGATTACCTCATTTCTAATCTTGTCGCTCCTAGTATATCCACACATCCATCTCAATATCCTCATATTTGTTGCATGCATCTTCTGAACATGTGACTTCTTAACTGGCCAGCATTCCACCCCATATAGCAAGGACGGTCTAACCAACACTCTATAGAACTTATCTAAGTTTGAGTGATATCTTCTTATCACACAAGGCTCCAGCGGCAAGCATCCATTTCATCCCTGCCCCCAATTTGATGTGTGCTATGATCTAGTGAAATACTCTGTTTGTTCAGTTTTATTTGACACTCTTTTCTTATTAGTTTGTTCCAAAAAGAATGGCACCTTTATACGTGGAAAAAATTTGACTTTAAACTTCTCATTTTACCCTTAATGACATGCGTTTATAACCACAAAAATATCATGGCATGTATAAGACCACAAGATCTAGGAAAAATTCTTTCTTAAACTTTGTTCTCAGTCAAACTCTTTCACATAAATTAAAATGAGGGAGTGACTTTTAACCACTTCTTTGGATTTTGGACAACTAATTGAATATTTGCTTATCTGCCTTTAAAAACGTTTTGTTGGTTTTAACTTTATTTCAAGCTTATATTATTCACGGTGCCATTCATCAGCCCAGGAACTGGAGAAAGATATCCATGGCTCAGCTGCTGATTCACTTCCAGCAGAGAAGAAACTTGCCTTATATGACAAAATATTTGCAGCATATCATGAAGCCAGGAGCTGCATCCGAAATGACCTGGTGAGTGACGACTACTTATGTTACATGGAAGTAGCTGGCTCTTGGAAATTTCAAGTTGCTCTTGAATATTGCATGCGTCAATTTGAAGACCTGAATCATCTTACACATGGCTTTTCTTCTAGGTTACGGCTGCTAATTCAGAAAATGTGAAGGATGAGTTAAGTGGACTGGATAAAGCCATTGGTGCAATTTTAGGGCAGCGAACCATCGAGCGGAATCAGTTGCTAGTTAAAATAGCTAAAAGCAAGCTCAACAAAGTCCGTGATGATAAAAATGAAAAGGTCACAAAGCCAGAGGAGCTTGTTCGGCTGTATGATCTACTGCTACAGGTAACTATTATCGAGTGTTATTCTTTTATTACATTCTTAATCAATTGCATTTTAGATTAGAGTTGGCTATACGGAAGGCTCACTTATCTGGCTATTGGACTGCACTATTAACTGCTTTCTCTGGTGCAGAATACTGCTGACCTTTCTGATCTAGTTAGTTCTGGTAGAGATAGAAAGATTGAAGAAGTTGCCTTAGCTGAAGAATGTGAGCTGAAAAGTATGGTTTTCCGAGCAGAAAGGTTCGACTTTTAGTACTTCATTCAATGACATGTTTACTTTGAGCCGAGGATCTAGCGAGAATAACCTCTACCCCCAAGGTAGGGGTAAGGTTTGTGTGCACACTAGCTTCCCTATATCCCACTTGTGGGACTCTGTTGTATTGTTTCTTTCATTTTGTGATAGTTGAAATTGCATTTCTGGTGAGAAGGGGAGAGTGAAAGACTATCTTCATATGGTTTTAGGCTATGTTGCTCTGACTCTTCGAAAGTGTCAGTGGGTGCGTGTCAGATTCGCCAGAAATAGTGTATTTTCGGAGAATCTGACATGGGTGCGGCATTGAAAGTGAAGAGTCTACAACTTAGGTTTTAGCACTTCTTGTGGACATATAAAACTAATAGTATTGGTGAATTTACTGAAGAAAGATCTGGAACTTTTAGTGTCCCTAATAAGGAAGTTGTACAACTTCAATGTACAAAATGCTTAGGTAATGATCAATGAAATTACGAGTCACTGTACTATGTAAGATTGTACTTTGCCTGTTTGGAGTAATTTGAAATTGTGGTTCCAGTGCCAGTATCTGTTTCAACTATAATCAAATGTTCATCATCTTAGATGGAGGACATCATTGGATTAATCTATTTGCCTCCTGTCAGTAACTTCATGACTTGGACTTGAGTTTCATTGCACTCTTACATCTTCATGTGCAAAATTTTGTTCCCTGTAGTTTGGTGTGCTCATTTAACTTCTTGCTAGACATTAGGAATCGTAGCGATCCTCTTATTTAAGCCTGTTCGGGAAAATAATTTTGCTTTTGCACTGTGATGAGGTTTTGTTATTACCCTCTTGCCCCTCCTCCTTTTCCTCCATGAAGCGCTAGTCACCTTAGCTTTTCAGGATCTTACTGGGCTTTCGGGATTGCAGCTTTGTGCCTCTTTAGTCTAGTCCTAGAATGAACAATTTCTTGTTTGTAATCAAGTTAAAGCTTTCATGTCAATTTTCCTCCAGGTGCTTCTACTTAGCAAAGTCCTACAGTTCGGCGGGAAAGAGGGCAGAAGCTTATGCCTTGTATTCTCGAGCTCGTTCTTTAGCTGATGCAGCTTTTATGAAACTGCAGTCCGTGAATGCTGATCAAGTAAGCACTTTATCAGTCTAACTACCTACTTATATTATTATAAATTATTGTGCATGTGCTATTCATGGGTGAAAATCATTTTCAGCCCTCAACTTTGTTTTTTAAAACAAATTCCCCCGTCAACTTTGAATAATAATCAAACTTCCTCTTTCTCCGAATCAAATCTTTTAAATGACTATTATACTCTTATATTATCAATTTCTTTGTACTTCTTTAAAAATCATGATATTTTTATTTTTTTTTATTTCATGTAGCAATTTTTTCATAAAAGCATAAACATTATCTTTTGGACAAAAAAGTGAGAAATATTAATCTAGTATATAAGCTAACGATGTTCTATAACAAAGTAAATTAGCATAATGAAAAAACTAATTTTGTTAATAATAATCAAACTCTAATATTTATCTATACAAGTGAAAATAATACAGAATATTAACTATACAAATATACATTAATGAAAAAATTTATAAATCATTAATTGAATTAAGGTCAAATTTTTAAAGATTGTATTATTTAGATTTTAAAATTTTAAACTATAATTTATTTAATACCCCATCAATGTCAATCAAAATTTGCTTATTTTATATAGGCAACAGAATACCCCTGCCGTTTATATTATTTGACCCTTGTTTCAAAAATAGCTGTTTTAATTTACTTGTCCCAATTTATATATAATTTTTTTTTATGTTTCTTTTATTTCTATCCTTGGTATTAAACATCTACATAAAGTAGTAGTAGTAGTCAAATTTAAAGTTTCAAAGCATTATTCATAACGTTAATTTTAGTAAAAATACACCTCTAATTAAAATTTTCAAGGAGTATCATATCAAGAAGGGTCAAGTAATAACACACGAAGTAAAAGAGTGGAGAAAGACAAACATATATGCATACATATATATACACATGTTTAATGCATATTATATTAAAATAATGATTATAAAATAATATTTAAAATTTGTGACAAATTAATAAAAATATTATTCTACTTATAATGTTAATGAACTTAAAGTTATAAATACCTAGGTTAAAAAATAAATTTTATATAATATAAATAGGAACTATATATATGTGATATAACAAGGATAAAATGGACAATTCATAAGATGTGTGTGTGGGGGGGGGGGGTGTGTGAATTTGATTATTGTTCAAAGATGATGGGGGAGTTTGATTCTTAAAACAAAGTTAAGGAGGGAAAATGATTTTTACCCAAATATTCATTGATAGAGCTTCCTAGCTGCTTCTTATAGGATGAACTAGTACGAAGATGCCCATGCTATACCTGGGCCCAACTCCAAAAGAATTCTACTCCAAAATGTTCGAATTTGTATCTTTATGCATTCAAATTTCATTCTTAAGGAGGGAAAATGATATTACCCAAATATTCATTGATAGAGCTTCCTAACAGCTTCTTATAAGATGAACTAGTACAAAGATGTCCGTGCTATACGGGGGCCCAACTCCAAAAGAATTCTACTCCAAAATGTTCAAATTTGTATCTTTATGCATTTCCTCAGAACTTTAAATCTCATCATAAGATCTTCCTTTTAACGTATACTACAATATCAAGCATTAGTGGACTAAATTCTTCCGAAAGGATAAAATGTGATATAAATTTCTATGGCTTTAAATTTAGTAATGTATCTTTGCACTCTTTAATGTTTACAATTGTTTTTTATATGTTACTAAAAATTCAAAATATTATAGCCCACGCTGTAAAAGGTGTTGGACATGCTTGGCATTTAAATAAACGATTCCTGGTGCTTTCATCATTTAAGTGCACTTACAAGTAAACAATGCACAAAAGTAAGAGAGGTAACCATAATGCCATAATTTTATGACTTTAAGCAACCATGTCGACCTTCAAACTGCTAACTCTCCCTTGTGTATGCAGTATAGATATATAAATAGAAAATTATGATGCATAAATATCGCATTCTTATGTTTTCTACTTCTGTCGCTTCAATCAGTAATATGTGTGAATGATTCTTATTTTCTGCATCTCCTTCTGTCATTGTTTTCATCCATCTGTATCAGGTCATGATCAAGGAGCTGAGAACACTGCATAATGAGAGCAGATCTAACAGCTGTGTTGAGCATGCCAAAGGAATTATGGAGGAGGAAAAGGCTCCAGAAAATCTCTCGAAAAAGATATCAAATATCTCATTGAATGGAGCTGATAAGAAGGTATGGTTTGGCCTTCCATATGTCTGTTGAGTACTTTTGCAATCATTCCCATTAGTTAATCTGTTGTAGTATTCGCCTTCTCTTTGATGTTCTTGGTGCGTATGTAACTACAACATATTCTTAGATTACTATATGAAACTAGGGAAGAAACCCATGGAGATTTTATCTGTGGCCGAACTACTTCCAACCATCATCTTCTATGACCTTTTCTTACTGGGTTATGGACATTGAAGACAGAAATTTTGGATTTCTTCTGAAGAATAGTTAGACTGCTGAAGTATGTGAATAGTGAGTTGTAAAAAAACAGTTTGTATTTTTTGTAATTCAAAATCTAGTCAACATTAGATGACCCTCTCACTTATCTTAGCAAAAGCATTAATAATTTTCTCCATCTTTTGTCCTTCAGAGGATACTGCATTTTGTGTGCATGATTCCTCAAATCAATGGCATACTTTGAAATGAAGTTGAAAAATCTGTTGCTTTTCCAGTGTTTGTGCTGGAAAAGGTTTCAGCTCATGAAATGATAATGCAATTAGAGAATTTCGTCTGGTGTTGCACTATGCTTGTGTCCCCCCAAAAAGGTCAAACATGAACTACTTAGGGTGGTGTTTCTTCATTGATAATTCTCGCTGAGCACTTCAGCATTGTGGTTGACACAAATCCCCACACCACCCACACATTAGAAGTTTCAGGTTTACTTCACTTCAGACTTTTATTCATTTAGTAGCATATTGATGCTCCCAACTGTTGGGACGTATTTTCTTGGTAGTTCTATATAAGCTAGTACAACATTAGCGTCGACCCGAATGTTTCCTCGATAAATTTTTGATACTTACTTTAAGTGTTCATGCTACTTCTCTTTCATTAATTCCATGCTATGTTGCTCGGATTCTTCAAAAATGCCAATGGGTGCATTTTGGATTCTCCAAATAAAAAATCCCTACTTTTGGAGAATCCGACACAGGTGTGATATCGAAAGTGAAGAGTCGTGTAATTTAGATTCCTTGGCAGTAGATTGACAATTTGTTTTTATTCCAAGAATTGGGTCATTTATCATATTCTTATTTGTTCGGGGTTGTTTTTAGGCATTATATTTTGCGTTCTGCCTTTCTAGTTTGTGTTGTTTCTGCTTTTCTATTTGTGCTCTTCTGATTCCCCTGACGTGTTTAATCCATGTTTTTTTTTTTTAAACTTCTTTTAGATAGAGAAACTACTCATGGAAAAATTGGATACATACGAATCAGCTGTTGGTGATTCCTACATTAAGGTTGTTCGTCTAAAGTTGAAACTTTTCCACCTGAAAATCTGAAATGTTGCAACTTGGATACATACGAATCAGCTGTTGGTGAAGCCAACATGAAGGTTGTTCCTCGAATTGAAACTTTTCCACCTGCCTTCCAATCAGTTCCTCGTAATCCCATCGTATTGGACCTGGCTTATAACCTTATTGAGTTCCCATCACTGGATGCTCGTATGAAGAAAGATAAGAAAGGTTTCATTAGCAGGTTTTGGGGCTGAGCTGTTTTTTTCCTTGGCCATTGATTTATCAGTTGCACCAGAGTTGAGGCAATATTGTTAAATTTTAAGCTGCGGAATTCTTTGACATGCCTTTAGAAAATTTATCTATACCTTGAAAAGGCTCAGAAAATTCATTCTATATGTACTCTGTTTTTTTTTCTGAAGTTCTAATTTTGGTACAGATTTCAAAAGAATCTTTAAGAGGGACTTCATTTGGTTGAATCAAATGGTTTGCTTGAATAGAAGGAATATATTTCTTAGTGCATTCTACTCCTAAGTTGCATCCCTCTGATTTCAATCAAAAAGAAAATTAATCTATTTTCCTTTGAAATAAAGGGGAACTTCAATGAGCGTCATTGCAATTTGGAATTAATAGTTTGGATTCTTAAAGATGTGGTCTCCATCTTGCGATGATTTGATGTCGTTCCTACCTAGTATTGGAAGTTACATCATCTGGCAATGGCTCAACTTCTATTTATGTACGTTTAATGCAACTGGTAACTTGCCTAAAGTATCAACTGTGCATGTTCATTTGCATGCCATCCTCAGCAATAGGAATCACCACCTTCATTCTTTTCGTGTTCTTCCCTGTTTTTTCTTTTGGACAGATTGGTCCACTTGCTGTACGCACTTTATATGTGAAACCATAGTCTCTAGATTGATTTTGGTTTACATCAGCTCTACGTCTAATATGTTTCCCTCTAGAGCCAAAGTGATTACCAAAATGGTCAACGTCTTCTGAATCAAAATATTCGTGAGAATTTCATGTATTTTAAACTTCCAACTTCAGATAACAAATATATAGATCAAAATATTGTAAATGCATTAGTTTATGGTCCTACGAAGACAGTTGAAATGATTTTAACTGATTGTACTTCATCAAAAGTTATTTTTGATATTGATGTGTCCGGTGATGGACCTCTAGTTGGTGCACAATAAAACCTGGCATTACTACGCTTGTTGCTAAATCAGAAAGTGTCCTCAGCCAGCTAAACTACCCTATATATTTGGTTCCATTTACTATTCATTACTTTTGTTGGGATACTTGTCACATTTCTTAATTAATAATAGTAGAATTCAAGCTCCAATGTTAGATGAGAATACTAGGGAAGACGAACAAGCAAGCAAGAAACATAAAGTGATCAGAAAAACAGAGATTCTTGAATCTTGTATCAAATTCAATTCCCACAAGTGCATCAAGTCCCAGCAAATTGTACCATACCACTGTTTTCCACATAGCTCAAAACAATCAGATATGCAGCGGATATCTAAGCAAAATGCTTCAGAATGCTCTGAAACTCACACAAAATCAAAATACTTGATCTAATCATGGGGTTTAATCTTCTTAACACATACATTCCATGCTCGACGCAGTTGTAACTCACGCTAGTCATACCAAATGCCCAAATGAAGATCCAAAACAAAATTACAAACACTAGTTCATATATGTTCGACACAGATACACCTGGACAAAATGAAGAGTTAGTGAAAGAGAAATATACCTGCAAACATCAGCCACTGTGATAGCAACATATTTAGGTAGGTAGAGCTCCGTAGAAAGAGTGTTCTTTGCCTGAACGGAAGAAGAATCCGATGAAAACAGCAATTATCCACAGCAAGAAAGTCAGTGTCACCAAATGAATTTTCTTTGAGACGAGTGTATTACACCAGTCTTTGTCTTCTGGCAGTCCATAGAACTCTACAATTACAGTGTTCATGACAGCATCGAGAAGCTTCTTATATCGAATATCAATATCTGTTGCATTCACCACTTGCATTTGAGCTTCTCTTAGGTACTTTACTGCCATTTCAGCCTCAACAAAGCCAAACTTCACATCACTGATTTGTGTAGTTCCACTACGGTTATTTGAATCAGTGCATTCTTTGAACTTGTCAGAAGTTACTGCCGATGACAATGGAGTCAGATCAACAAGAGGATCCACTGCCTCTGAAGTAGAAGTTTCTAGAATCAATGACAAGTCCTGGAAGGAATAGGAATCCGAGAGTTACATCTCAAATAATATAAGGAATGGTGAATTTCGCAGACATGAAACTCAATTCAAAGATCTCAAAATTGAAAGCATACATAATTGGGATATAAATAGCTTATTTATCAATGTGTAAGAAATTATGGACAGATTTGAAATAAACTACAGGAATCTAAGCGAATTGCATACTTAAACCGTAACAGACCCACACACTACTGCTGAAAATTAAAAACGGAAATCAGTAGTTTGTTTCCGATGCAAATAAATACAGAGAAAATAACTCTTCAAATAAGTTGAAGCTCAAAAAAATAAAATAAAATTGGATTTGATGAACGGGCTCAGCTAACTTAATTTGAACACACAACAATTACTGATGGAAATTAGTGCGCACATCCTGAATTATCTCAGCGGCGGTTTCGGTGAATGAAATTTGAAAAGTAGCGAAGAAATTGGAACTTGATCACTGTTAAGCTTGTGTGAGAAGTACGATTAGTGATGAAAATGCAGATATATAGCTAGAAAATTGATGAAGCAGGAGGCATTTCAGAAATTACCTCAGTGGCGGATTCACTAAGTTATGATTATCTGAAATGAGAGAAGAGCCGATAGATGATTGAGAAAATAACGAGGCAACTTGCGCTTCAAACACCGAATTCAAGTTCTTCCTAGTAGTCTGCATACAAATAAGATGAATGAATATAACAAGAGAAAACAGAGTATGCATATTCATCGTACAAAGCTCATGTATACTTTGATCGTCTTCTTAGTTTGATCGGCGGAGATGGATTTGGATCGTCGATTTCCGAGCTCTTTCAATGGCGTTTGAAGAAGAAGCTCTCTCATGTTTTTGATGTGCGCCAAACGCTTTGCCTTTGGAATTTCAAATCAAGCTTTCGGTCTCCAATATATATAGATGGATAATTTACTCTTTTTTCCAATACTACAATATTTTAAGGAGAATGATTTATTGCACATTTTAAATATTTTTTCTTATGGTACGTAATTTTATGATTTCTTAAAATAATACGGATTTATTAAAACCATTTAAAAAAAGGACAAAGTTTTATTTATTGTAAAAAATACGAAAACAATATTAAATCTTAGACAAATATGCAAATAAAATTTTAAAAACTATACGTAAATAAACTCAATAATACGGGCCAAAACATCACGAATTGGTTACAACACAAATAAGACATACATGGGTGAACATTAAAAAAAATCAACAATGAGGGATAAAAATGCCGTGAATACACTACAAACCAATGAAATATTTTACTTTAAACTAAAAGCGCATTTTAAAAAACAACTTAAAAATGATCAAATTTAACTAGTATTTTTTCATTACAATATTTCGTATTCAAATAAAATAAGTCAATCATCATACACCAAAAATCCTCACATTAACAAATTTAAGTATTCAAATTAGTGATAGAACTTTTAACATCCTAAAGAAAATTGTTTGCCTCCAAGGTCAAATGAATTAATTGTTAAAGTTGCTAAAGATTTCCTTCATGTAATCTGGGTAATTATTCACAATTTAGAACAAAAATGAGTTTATGAAATTGGGATGTACGAAGCTGCTTGAACTTCAATTTTATGGAATCCTCTCCCTCATTGGCTTTACTCTATCCCCAATTTTGAGTTAAACCCCTATATTGATCCCTTTATATAGTGGCATACCAACTATTTTATTTTCCATTCAATATCTAATAAAGTTGCTATTATATGATCAGAAAATCACAGGTTTAAACAAAATAATCTCTGAAAGATAAAAATGCGTATAATAAATCCTTGTAGTCGGATCCTTCCCTGAACCCTGCATTTTTTTCTAACATCACATAGGATTCAAATTAAAAAAGAAACACTCCTTACCAAAAAAATTTCCCCATATCAAAAGCTCAAACTCAACTTTTTGTTTTACAAGTAGTTTAATTTCTCTATGGATATATCAGATT
>DF361207.1:3278-17394 GCA_000787875.1 Solanum virginianum | reverse complement strand
CAGATTTGAACTTTAAAAATCACTTACTATAAACAAGGAAAAGTTAATTAAAAATAGTAATTAAAGCATTACTTCATTGAGATACTTTCAACAAATATTCTACTAATAATTAAGACAAAAAATTGCAAGATAATAATATGATCATTTGATACTAGATGATGCACTTGATAGCTTTAATATAACTGTTAGTAACTATTACTAAAGCAAGACTATTGGGCACAGTCACGCCATATTAAGAATCACGAAGTCTTCGGAAATATTCAGAAGGGTTGCGCTCAAATTCCTCCCTGTAAATATAACGGTTCCTTTGGCCTGGAGCTTTCATCATTTTGGACCCTCCATTATCAATAAGCTTGCACAAGCCCCATCCTAGCAATGCTACACCTGCCACAATTGCAACTTTCTTTATCAACTCTTCTTCTTCTGATGAAAGCCTGCCTATTCAGCTGCTCAATATTTTCACCGCGTTTTCTTTCTTCAGAGTTCTTTGTAGTGCTTTCACAGGAACCCATTACTGTTTTTTCAGATTTGTTCGTGTTTCGTTACAACAAAATAGCGTAAATTTATAGAGGTCGGTCGCATGTATTGGCTTTAATTAGTGAATGTTGTTGAATCAAGTGTGACGGTCCAATTCTGTCTCCATTGGAGAACTGAACAATTTTGAAGGCAAAAAGACGTTCTTGGGGGGTTAATTCTGCAATTGGGGAATATCAATGATCAGTATGTTTTACTTGTATTAGCTTGACACAGGATTATGAAATAGTAAATGATACGAAAGATTTATCAAATCATCTTTTGAATAAAATAAATATAATGTCTTGAAAATATAAATAGAAAAATTGCTATAATTAATGATAAAAATAAATTGGAAACTAAAAGTAAAATTATCTCTTGATTTCATAAAGTGAACAAATATTATTAGACATCCTAAAATAGTATAGTGGATAAATAAAGATGGACAAATGAAGTAATTATTTAATATTAACGGTATATTGATTTACTAAAATAAACTACTAATATCTAGTCCGTTCTACGCATGAGTTTTGAGATGAGGGTTCCTCGGAAACAGCCTCTCTACTTAGGTAGTGGTAAGGTCTGCGTACATTCTATCCTCCCCAGACCGCACTTGTGGAATTTCACTGGATATATTGTTGTTGTTGTAAAATAAACTACTAAAACGAAACATCTACTTTTACTAAATAGGTCAAAGTAAGTTAAAATTGAGGAAGTACATTACTTATATAATTATTTTTTGTTAATTTCCAAATCAATTATGTACACAACCAGACCTAATAAAGAAATCTCGTCCATTACGGGTGACTTGTAACTATAATACTCTCACTAAAAAAACAAAGTTTAGTGATAGGGTAAAGAGAAATAGGGGAGGAAAAGATGGGAGTATTGAATCCTCATAAAAAAAAATCACGTGACTAATCAAATCAAGCTATTAATACTATCTGTATCCGATATTATATCAGTATCTTTCTATAAATATTTGTTTCATATTATATGAGAACTTACTAAATTTTAGATAGAATTAATTATTTTTTCTATGTTACCCCACCATTAATTAGTGTATTAATATTTTTTTAAACTTAATTTAATGTACGTTAATATAAATAAAGAGTAAAATGGTAAAGTTTACTAGTGCATTAATAATTTCTTAATAACTCTCTAAAATGGTAAGTGCCTGTATAATATGGGACAGATGGAGTATCTTGTTAGGTCAAGCTTATGAAATGTTAGTAATTTATTTTAGAAAAGTAAGGTATTTGGTCAAATTTTGTGGGGAAAATAAGTCTTTCTATGGAGCATCATAAATTGTTTTTGAGAAGCTAAATGTAGTATTTAAAAAAAAACAAAAAAAAATCCTTCTCATGAAAAAATATTTAAAAAAAAACACATCTCAAAATAAAACGATTTTAGAAGTTTGGACAAACACAAATTCCTTCTCATTAAAAGTAAGTACTTTTTTTTTAAAGAAAAAAAAACTTTTCAAAATGAATTAATTACATGATAATGTAATTCATAAAGTTAGATTACATAATTTAACCAAGATTTTCAATACTTACATAAATTAGCTTAATTTCACATATTCCTCTATAAAGAAACTCTTTTATTGTTAAACAATAAATTCTTATTAGTTTTTTTTTACAATCCCACATCAGAGACACCTTATTTTACCTATCTTCTACCATAAAAAAATAAAATAAACCAAGTTATTCCACTTTCAGTGGGAGTTTATTTCAAAAATCTTCTCAATAATTATTTTTCATCTCAATCTCCATCCCCATCTCAACCGATTTATAAAAAGCACTTATTTTTTTACCTTACTTCATAATAAAACTCCACTATTACTAACAATATATTTTTCATTCACAAATTCAATAAAAGATTGGTGCTCATTCATTGTTGAATTCAAAGTTTGAAAATAAATCATGTTTCAAGTGGATATCATTGCAAAAAATCAGTGACATATTGAGGAGCCTAAATATTAAACTATGGGTGATTTGGTATAATTTTTGAGTTATTTTTGGATGAATTTCGTGCTTAGATTCAAGAAAAATGATGAAGTCAATCTTTTGTAAAATTGTATATTATTGTACAATCTAATTTTTGGGCCCTAGAAACTTGGGTTGAGTGAGATTGAGTTTGGCCCATTTTAACAACTCCATGTATAGGTGAAACTAAATAACATTACCTTCACCATGGTAACTTAGCTGTTTTATTGACTTTGATTTTCCTAGATTTTAAAAAAGTTTCCATTGGGGTCGACTGGTTTTGTGACATTACATTTTTCTTTTTTTTAGTTTTATGTTCGATTTTTCAAAAGAATATTCCATTAATGTAAACATAGAACAACTATTCTCATTTTTTGTCTGTTCAAAATATAAATTGTCATATAGACTCATTTCCTAAATATAAATTGTTATATAGACTCATTTCCTTGGGGAAAAAGTAGTTGGGAAGATAAGGAATATATATATATATATAGTATATTAAAAGTGTAAAGATCCTTAATAAAGTTGTTTGAATTTTTTGTCCTTCAATAAAAGACTCTTCTTTAGACAATATTATCTTTTCACTATTTTTTTCTCCAATTACTATTATTATTTAATTATTATACTAATATATAGGATTTTCAAATTAATTAGATTTCTTACATTATGTAAATAAGAAATCATAACATTTAACACTTCTATATCAATTAGAATTCACCTTATTTAAAAAAGGATTTATACTAGAGATATACATGTCACTTTTGGCTTCTAGCCAATTTTGTCTATTTGTTTTATTTAATTAAAAAAAGTGCCCTTTTACCACGTTATTTTTTTCTAAAGAAACGGTTAACCAAAAAACTTATTTTTACTTCTAACTACTATTTCAAGTAAACACTAGACGGCTCGAGCACGGGCATTTACTGACATTGTTGTACAAAAGAGGTAGTATTGACTGTTGCAAAAGGAAATTTCATACGGATTTTGATTGTCAAGTAAAAATTTTCAAAAGAACACATTCGATCAAGGTGAATAAATATTACATCCATAATATACTTAACAATATTTATATTCAATTGCAAAACTAAGTTGCACAATTACATTCTTGAGCTTGTTTATTGATATAAAGAGATAAAACAGTCTAGCTGTTTATGTTCATGTTGGTAGTCATTGTGCCAATCAGAATTAACAGTACACACTTCATTTGGCTATCCATTAAAAGAAGAAAAAAAATTGAGTGTTAGAAGCATAACATAAACATTACCAAACTAAATTTAGAATGATAAAATGCTCAAGTAAAAGAGAGGACCTAAAAGCTGATAATCTCAAGAATTTTCTTTCTTCATGCTCATAATTAATTTATGTGATCAATACAGGACTGATTGTTCATAAAATATAGCATGTACCAATACAAACCTGAATTAACAGGTCACCAAAATATAATCACCAAAATAGGATCCAGGTTGTTTTCCTTAGTGTCTAGCATCATTACTCAACTATTATTTACTAATTTGCCTAAAAATTTCATAAAGCAAAAGGAATGAGAGATAATAGAGTCGTACAAGGAAATGAAGCTAATTAAGTTTTAAAGGACACCGTGCAGGAAACAATGACCTCACTACTAAAGAGATGGAACTGTTGCTAAAAGGAGTCTATGAATCATCTAGAGAATGTTGTTGGCTATAGTAATATGAGTATTACACGAAAATAAATCACGAAAGAACAATCATTTTACTTTTGACTCATGAGGTGAAGGATTTGACTAAATAACTAGTGAAATATGTTATTTACTTCAAAAATTTACAAGTAATCATTAACTGTTGGTGAAAAGATTACATAAAAAGAAACTGGAAATTCTTAGTTCACTCGGACTTTTAAGTATTCCAAATAGAAAACCATATCTAACTCTTTTCTTGTTTCTCCAAAACTACAGTCTAAAATTTTCGCCCAAAGCTATGGTAAACATAAAAGCAGATTTCATAATTATAACCAAAAAAAAAAAACAGAAAAAGTTCATATTCCATTATAAGTTGTATATATAGAAAAAATTTGTTTGTCGAAGACACATAAGTATTGAAGTCAACTCTAGATACTATGCAATAGAACAACAATAAATTTGATCCAAAATCCAAAATCATTCAAAAAAATTAAAAAAATAAGCAAAATAATCAAAAGAAGATCATTAAACACGATGTAAAAGAACTACTTCTATTGTAGAAGTTGGCAGTGATACTCCTTATGAAATACATGAAAGATAACTTGGTAAACATGTTTCTTCAAATACTTACTAATGTTGTAAAACATACTAAGTTCTAATGCAAGAGAGCATCTTACTCGAGCACAGGTCAACCTACTATTTGAAAATAAACGATTAAGGAACATAAAAGATCTTATCTGTAATTTTCTGCAAGTATACTGGACTTTAGTCAACCATGTTATCCAATATTATGGCTGGTCATCTCCTTTTTGAGGTTCGTATCTCAGAATTTTCAAAATATAAATCAGATTTAGATAGACAGTAACTATCAACAGTGTTAGGTGCTTCAAGTACCAAGGAAAAATGCATACCTGCAAAGTAACGAAAAATAAAACTCAACCTTTAAGAAACTCAGTTAGAAAATTGATCTTATAATGGTAAAAGAAATCCTATAACTTCAAGTTGAAGTCACATAAAATACACAAAACATACATAAATGATTTTTAAACAAGTACCTTAACAAATTGAAGTACATTAATATTATATATGTATGGGTGAGGATTTGAGAGGATTCATCTGGTTCTTAATCAACCAAAGAAAAAGTACATGAGGTCTAACCCCAGAGAGCAATAATCACATTACCTAGTTGACAATCAAATAAACATCATACCGAATCATTAAAGATCAAAGTTAAAATATTTAAAATTTCCTCAATCAGATAGAGGAGTAGTGAACTAACCATTTAGAAAGAATCAAACATAGAAACATTCCACCTTTCCCGCCCTTACCTTCAATTCAAGTTTGAAGTTTATGGAAGAGCCAACTGTTGTACTGTTCTATTTTTCAATGACATTAAATCTTGTGGAATGCATGAGTAAATATATTAACCTGCATTGAGAAGCTACAATGAGGGTAGTGAGAAGAACAAATGAATATATGAGGGGAGGAAGAATCTACAAGATCTATTATAACATGTCTTTTTCAATTTTTCAATGAGAATATTGATTCAGTATAACAATGTTAGAAGTCATTTGGTAAGGGAAAAACGTCAAAACAACAAGGAAAGACCATGTATATTTTTCATGCATAGGAATGTATATTTTTGTGCATCTATAGCTGAAGACATTTTTTTGCTACAAAATAGTGGCTCACGAGATATACAATTACAGCACCCCCAAAAAAGAAAAATCTTTAATGGCATTGACTAACTGACGACTCATTCGTAATAGTGTTCATTTTCCTTGATCAATAAATCAAATTAAGTCTTCAAAGAATTTCATGGAAGTATTCTACATCACACATAGATTCCCAAGGCTTTTTGTAGTTTTAGAAACACTCACTATTCCATCAAATATTTTTTCATTCTAACTCCTTCACTTAAAAAAATTCACTTCATTACGATGTAAAAGAGATATCTGAACTCCTGCGCTTAAAAAAGTTGATGCAAAAGTGGTGCCTGCTATTTAGTAATTTAAGAATTGGTGAATAAACTACAAACATGATTTATGTTGTCTAAACATGAACATAAAGATGAGAAAATAAGAATTTACAATGTCCAACTCCTTTTCCATCGTAGTTATAAAGTTCAGTTCAGATTTGACTTTGAAATTATTCAAGGCACTCTTCCTTTAATACAATTGCAATCCAATTCCTTTTTTCAGTTCCATAGTTATAAAATGAAAATGCAGATGTCTATCAATACTCTTGTCAAATGTTGACAAAATGTCAGACTTGTTACAAAGAAAATCTTCCTCCTGGCTAGTCTCTATCTTGATAAGGAGTTAACTAACATTCTAATCCTTCTATCTGTCTTACCTATCACCTTTTAAAAATGTACATTATTGTTTCAGATGTCCTGATCATGATAGTATTATGAGGTGTTCAGTGCATAAAAATAATTATTAGCTAATTACTTTTTAAATGTATCATGAAATGATAAAATTCAATCAATTTTCACCCAATTTAGACACACATAATAATTCAGTAGAAGCATTAGACCACATGAAAATTCAATAGGAGCATTATTTTAAGGTATGTATGGAAATGGAATAATAATGGATGGAAGTAGCTAAACCAAGAGCAATATAATCTCCTGCAATCATGAGACTTAAGATACCTGTGTTGACAACCTTCTCATTTCTTGATTCAAAGTAATACTGAACAAGTGCACATCTTTATGGGGCTTTCTTGTCCAACATGAATTACTTCACAAGTTAATAGTGAATGTAAATAAGTAAACCAAATACAGTGTAATTTTCATTTTGTCACAAAACAGTGCATAATAATGAGTAAGTTCAGATTCATCTTTTTTGCAACATAACATCAAACACCTTGGCGACATAGTTAACTTCTATAGTAACAAAGAAAAAATTCATCAAAAAGACAATGCATGTATAGATCAGGAACAATAAGTAACATAAGCACAAAACTTCTAGCAAGATAGCATAAAAAACATTAGGGAAAAAAGGCCATATGCATGACTCAAACTCCCAAAAGGATCAACTCTAAAAGAGTCAATAAACTATGTCGTACACCCATGTGTAACGAAAATAAATAATCAATAGATTGATGTATTAAATGAAAAATCAAGGAATTAAATGGAAAATCAATTCGCCAAACGTACCAAGGAAGCGAAACGGATGAAAAAGAAGAGTAGACAAAGGGAGAAATGAATGCTCACAAAGTCTACACCTCTGTTCTGCTAGAACGGACACGTGGAAACGGGAAGAGATAGTTGGCCAGAGCACGTATCACATGGAATTGAAATATAGATACTTAAAAAGTGGGTAGAGCATTTAAATGCCCATAAAAGGCATACTTATTACTCAAGTCTCATTCATCGTCCAACAAAGTTTTACTTATTAATAGTTAGAATTAGAATTAGAATATGAATATTTTTTTTTAAAAAGTTTACGCTATGTCTTATTTAATTTTAATGTTTTATCTTCTACTTCAATGCTATTTAACAACCTTTTTCCCTTTGATTTAACCTTCTTTGATGCTTCCTTTTTTTTTTTTTAAGTTATCTTTTTATTTTGATTTAAATCATTTATTTTTATTCATTATTAATTATTTTTTAATCTTTTTAAAAACTTTTTAGTTAATAGCTTTAAAGATCGTATATGGTCATACATACTATATTCTTTTCTTTTGATAATTTTTTGTTTAAGTCGAAAACTTTTATTGAGAAATTAGACAAAATGTTGTAAATCTATAAATTTAGAATTCTAATCTACTATTAAATATATTCTCAAATTAACTGCTAGAAGTATTATTTTCCAAAAAAATAATAATAAAAATGATGGGTTTAGAAAATTAAATTATTATAAATTAATTAAGATAATTTTAATAATATATGTTCTTTTCTTTTTTCGAGGAGTCCTGGAGAAAAGTCCTAAAATATATAATAAAGAGATTTTTTTTAAAAAAATACATGACAATGGGAAAAAAAAAGAGAAAAAGATTACGTGTAGTAGAATTGTAGCATTATCATAAGTTTAACCTATTCAAATAATAGTTTTATCGATAAGTTTAATTTTTAGTTTATGTTTAATGAAAATTCATCTTCTAAGATATATATAATGAATACGAATTTGCTAGGAATTATAATCTAATCCTAATCAAGTTCTAAGTCCTAAAAAATATTTTAGATAAAATTGTCTTTTTACTATGTTTCTTAATTTATTATTTTATCTTTTATTTATTTGTTTTCAAGATTTACTTTTGAATTAATTTTTTTTATATTTGGAACTCACTTTTGGTTAAGAAAAATTCTATATAATAACTGTCTAGGCTACGAAGGAAAGGAAAAATATTATTATTATTCTGATTTTGAAATTAATTAAAATTTTGCTTATAAAATATTTTATTAATAAAAGTATGTAATATAATAAATTTAAAAGGAAAAAAATTCAATAAAATTACGTTGAAAACATTAAACTACTCTTTTTATATTTAGGATAATTTTTTTCACATTAAATTTCAATCAATTAATTATTTAGCTTCTAACTATTCAACTCCAAATTATTATCTTATGTATAAATTATTACTTTATATAAACTACTGTATAAATTGATTTTCTCATCCTTGCTAGTATATAATGAATTAAACTATTGTATCAAAGTAATAATATTTATTTACATAATAATATTTTTTTAGCAAGTATTATTTGTATATAATTTTTGAATTGACATGATACTTACATGCAAAGCACGTACATGTAATCATATAAAATTTATGAAAATATAAATTTTATAATATGATTCAAACTATATTAAATTTAAAAATATATTAGTTCAAAATGAATATTGTGGATTAATATAATTGGATTTATTAAATTGAGTCCAATAAAATATGGATTTAATTAAAAGCCCAAATTCATTTATTTGGGCTATAAAAGATAACCCACTTCATTGGGCCCCATATTCCTTCATTCAAGAGGCCCACTTGATGTCACGTGTCAAATGACATGGCACGCCAAGTCAAACAAAGAAACCAATAGGATCATGTCATGTGTCAAAATGACAGACCTATTTCATTAAAGCCCAACATGCCATGTTACTTAAATTTGATTGGCCGGGAGAAAGTCTAATTCTATTATGACTCCTCTATTCTGCAAATATATATAGGGGGTCTTCATAATTCAAAATTGACATAAAGAATTCTAACAAAAAGCTAGAGAGAGCTCATGGATCAAACACCACAATTTCTCTACAAATTCAAGAATTCAAACATTCAAGCCTTCAAGTTCAAGAACAAGCTTAAAAGCTCTTGAACTCAAGATTCAAGAAGAAATAAGATCAAAATCAAGATTCGATATCAAAATCAAGATTCAAGATCAAGAAACAAGATCAAAATCAAGATTCAAGATTGAAATCAAGATTCAAGAATGAAAATCAAGATTTGAGATCAAAGTTCAAGATCAGATTCAAGAACAGACTTCAAATTCAAGAACAAGCTCCAGAGCCCTTGAATCTACACTTGAAAAGGCGAATCAGAGGATTCATAGATATTGTAATACTCACATTATTGAAATCAAATACTACAAATTATTGCGATATTTTCGTTCTTGATTATTATTTTCTCAACGCGAATTTTATTGTCTACAGTACAATAAACTATATATATATATATGTGTGTGTGTGTGTGTATAGAGAGAGAGAGAGAATGTTTGATATTTTATATCCCCTATTTACAAGATAATAGGTTGGCTTAATAGTTTAAGAGGTTCCAAATTTATCTTAAAATTTCAAGTTTAAATTCTAAACACTACATTTTTATTTTTTGAACCCTTTAAGTAAAAAGTCTAAAACACAGGGGCAAGTTAATTAAGAGTGACAAAATAGTTTGGAAAGTTGAAAAAAGTGACAAGAGTTTTAATTATTGAGGGTGAGTGACAACTTTTTGGTTAATAATTAATGAGGTTTGGCTACTTTTTCAGCAAGTCCTCAAGTTTTTTTAGCACCTCTGTTTCTTTTTCTATTTTTTTTAATTGAGAAAAATTTGAAATTTTGTCGATATGATATTAAATTTTATTGTTTTATCAGTGGGCATAGCTTGTAAGGTAATTTTTGACCTTTTTTGGTTGTTAATATCGTTGTTTTATGTGTACTGCTCATCTGGATTTTATCTATTATTCCAGTAAAATTTATTTTAACAACTGTTAAATGTGTTTTAACAATTGTTAAATGAGTTACTCGATTTATTTTAACAATTGTTAAATGTGTTTAAAATTGTTAAATGAGTTACGTCGATTTATTTTAACAATTGTTAAATGTGTTTCAACAATTGTTAAATGAGTTACTGAAAGTGTTTTAACAATTGTTAAATGTGTTTTAACAATTATCAAATGAGTACTCTATTTATTTTAACAATTGTTAATTGTGTTTAACAATTGTTAAATGAGTTAATGAAAGTATTTTAACAATTGTTAAATGTGTTTCAACAATTGTTAAATGAGTTATTCCATTTATTTTAACAATTGTTAAATAAGTTACTGAAAGTGTTTTAACAATTGTTAAATGTGTTTTAATAATTGTTAAATGAGTTACTCGATTTATTTAACAATTGTTAAATGAGTTACTGAAAGTATTTTAACAATTGTTGAATTATATTCAATAATTGTTAAATTAGTTATTGCATGTGTTTTAAAATTATGATCAGTTTCCTTTTAAATCATAATATAGGTTCAGATCTCCACTATCAATGATGGATAAAATAACAATATGAGTTGGTTGCAATGGTGAATGGATCGAGTCCAACAATCATTATATTTGGCGTTGGAAAAATAAAGAAATGATAGAGACAATAGCAATGATTGTGGACCAAGATTTTAGGTATGAAGATTTTGCAAAGAAAATCATATCCTAATGTAAACTAAATTGTGAATTGGAAGATCTCGTCATCACATACATGCATAGTTACAGTGAAAAACAAAGGGCCACTTCATTTAGGATAAAAAATCAAATAAGTTTGTGTACTTATTTGGAAGATGAAAGTAGACCCATTTTAAGGGTATTTATGGTTGGAAAATTGACCAAAAACTGTCAAAATCAACAAATATTAAATGATGAATGTGATTCTGCGGACATGGATATTCCAGATAAAGAAAGTGTCGGTGTACACAATATTTCGACTCCTACTCCTACTAAGCTTGAAGTTGTCAGCAGTACACCGAAAATGGAAACCACACTATCATTACAGTTTAGTCATGCTCAAGATAAGTGGACATTCCTAACAAAGAAAAATAAATGTTCTATATGCAAAAAAGAGTGGATATAAAAAAAGCAATATGCTCGGAGAGAAGTAATTTGAAATCTTGATTACTATTTATTGTTTGTAAATATTTCTTAATTTTTTAATATTAATGTTGAACAAATATTGTTATTGAATGTTTCTCTTCTCAAGAAATTGACAGAAGTAATGTTAAATAAATCTTCAACCAGTAAGATATTTTTTTCGGTAGCTGTTTCACTTGCTGAAAAGTCAAGTGTAAGTATTATTCACAATTTAAATATGGTTTAGATAATAATTAGAAATTAAATTACTCAATTAATGTTGATTACACAATTAATTGATCGATTTATTGTGTGTTACGAACAAATTACTATGTAACTGTACAAAATCGATGCCAAAATAAATTTTAAGAGTCATACTTTTTAAAGTTATTTTATTTATCATTTAAAATGGTTTAGATAACAATCAACATCCAAATCACTCAACTAATGTTGATTACGTGGTTAATTGATCGATTTATTGTGTGTTACGAACAAATTACTACGTAACTGTACAAAATTGCCACTAAAATAAATTTTAATATCCATAATATTTTAAAATTACTTTATTTGTCATTTAATATGATTTAGATCATAATTAACATTCAAATTACTCAATGAATGTTTAAGTGTCATAATATTTTTAAATTACTTTATTTACATTGTAATATGGTTTGGATAATAATTAGAAATTAAATTACACAATTATTATTGATTATGCGGTTAATTGATTGATTTATTGTGTGTTACAAATAAATTACTGCGTAACCGCCACCAAAATAAATTTAAGGGGCACAATATTTTAAAATTTCTTTATTTATCATTTAATATGGCCTAGATAATAATTATAACTTAAATTAATCAATTAATGTTGATTACGCAGTTAATTGATCGATTTATTGTGTGTTATGAATAAATTATTGCGTAATCGCCACTAAAATAAAATTTTAAGTGTCATAATAATTTAAAATTTTTTTATTTATCATTTAATATGGTTTAGATAATAATTCTTATTTAAATTATTTAATTAATGTTGATTATGCGGTTAATTGGTTAATTTATTGTCTGTTATGAATAAATTACTGCGTCATCGCCACTAAAATAAATTTAAGGGGCATAATATTTTAAAATTTCTTTATTTATCATTTAATATGGTTTAGATAATAATTAGAATTTAAATTACTCAATTAATATTGATTACGCAGTTAATTGATCGATTCATTGTCTGTTACGAAGAAATTACTACGTAACTGTACAAAATCACCACTAAAATAAATTTAAGTGTCATAATATTTTAAAATTACTTTATTTCTTATTTAATATGGTTTATATAATTATTAGAATTTAAATTACTCAATTAATGTTTATTACGGGCACTAAAATAAATGAAAGTGGCGTAATATTTAAAATTTACTTTATTTATTATTTAATATGACTTAGATAATAATTAGAATTTAAATTACTCAATTAATATTGATTACGCGGTTAATTGATTGATTTATTGTGTGTTACGAATAAATTACTGCGTAATTGCCATTAAAATAAATTTAAGTGTCATATATTTTAAAATTACTTTATTTATCATTTTGATTCATTGTCTGTTACGAAAAATTACTACGTAACTGTACAAAATCTCCACCAAAATAAATTCAAGTGTAAAAATATTTTATAAAATTACTTTATTTACCATTTAATATGGTTTATATGATAATTAGAAATTAAATTACTCAATTAATGTTTATTACGCGGTTAATTGATCGATTTATTGTGTGTTACGAATAAATTACTACGTAACTGTACAAAATCACCATTAAAATAAATTTAAGTTTCATAATATTTTACAATTATTTTATTTATCATTTGATATGGTTTAGATAATAATTAGAATTTAAATTACTCAATTAATATTGATTACGTGGTTAATTGATCGATTTATTGTCTGTTACGAACAAATTACTTTGTAACTATATAAAATCTCCACTGAAATAAATTTAAGTGTCATAATATTTTAAAATTTTTTTATTTATCATTTAGTATGGCTTAGATAATAATTAGAATTTAAGTTTCTCAATTAATATTGATTACGCGGTTATTTGATCGATTTATTGTCTGTTAGGAATAAATTATTGCATAATCACTGTTAAAATAAATTTAAGTGTCATAATATTTTAAAATTATTTTATTTATCATTTAATATGGTTTAGATAATAATTAGAATTTAAATTTCTCAAATAGTATTGATTACGCGATTAATTGATCGATTTATTGTCTGTTACGAATAAATCGTCACAAAAATCAACTCTAAGTATCATAGTACATCAAAATTACTTTATTTATCATTTAAAATAGTTTAGATAACAATCAACATCCGAATTACTCAATAAATGTTGATTTCGCGTTTAGTTGATCGATTTATTGTATGTTGTGAACAAATTACTACGTAACAATACAAAATTGCAACCAAAATCAACTCTAAGTACCATAATACATCAAAATTACTTTATTTATCATATAACATGGTTTATATAGCAATCAACATCGAAATTACTCAATAAATGTTGATTACGCGTTTAGTTCATCTATTTATTGTCTGTTGTGAACAAGTTACTACGTAACTATACAAAATTGCAACCAAAATCAACTCTAAT
>DF361208.1:66665-78525 GCA_000787875.1 Solanum virginianum | reverse complement strand
CAGGCGCCTCAACCATTCACTTATATATATATATATAAACAGAAAGAATTATATAAGGAAGAATGTCATAACAAGATGCCTTGAATCATGATGCTTGAATGTCATAATACTTTAAACATAGCAGGGATGGAACCTCAACCGACATATAAAACCAAGCAAATTATTACTTGGAATCTCAATGTTGCCTCTATACTGGAGAAAGAGTGGACTACTTGTCAAAAATAGCACATACCCTTACCTTATGGGCCTACCCATTTCGATGGGTGGTTCTCATTGAATAATCACCGTTATAGGAAAACATGATCCTACGGTGGCAGCGTAGTTATAAGGAAGGTAAGATTTATAAAAGGACCCTTGGGCATAGTCCCTGGCCCCTCCTCCAATCTCATTCAGTACTAAGTCATCATTCCATGGGAATAGATAGACATATACATACTTGAAATCGAAACATAAGGCTTTTCAAAACATAATCATGCATATTTAGGCTTAAAGGACAAGTCAAATCATACTCATATATGTCTGGGCTCAAAAGTCAAATCATACTTTACTTCATACTTTCATGGATAAGAATAGCTCATTCATACTTGTACATGATGGTGTGTACACACCCATAAGTGCATAAAGCCATATCATGTATATTATCTGATCACATGTCATGTCATAACCATATTTGTCTTGAAATCATCTATTTTAAAAATACTAAAAAGAAAAAATAGGATTAAAAAAGAAACCTTTATATTTAATAATTGAAAATTACATGCAACAATCGTTTCAAAGATGCTTCAGAAAAGCATCACTTTTTCAACTCTTTTATTTGATTCTTTCTAATCCATTTGCTTACCTACATCAAAGCATAATTAGTTAGAAAAACAAACTTTTAGATGCATTAATCTAATTTAAAAAAGCAGATACCCCAACATGTGAAATTATGGTAATGTATTATACTAATCTAGAGGAAGAACAGTGATTTCCTTTGTTGTGACGTATTTCTTTTTTTTTCCCCCTTGTGTTTCCACCTTTAGACTTTTGATTATCATTAATAAATTTAATTTTCTCGTTATGCTAATATACTTCATTATAGAACATCATTAGTTTATATGCTTAACTAGCATTTCTCACTTCTTTTATCCAAATGATAATATTTATACTTCTATTAAAAATTTGCGACATGAAATCAAGAAATGGAAGTGTCATAATTTTTAATGAAATTTAAAAAAATTGATAATAAAAAGGTGTAACAGACATATTAAAAATTTAATTTAGAATAAAGGTGGATTTTAATTTTTAAATGAGCAAAATAATCTTTAATGTATTTTAAATTCCATAAATCACAAATGACATGTGTGCAATGTGTGTGTGTGTGTGTATATATATATATATATATATATATTCAAAGGAATGGGAACAGCATCAATAAATACAAAATAGAGAAGAAAAGCAGAATTCCACTCCTAATTTTCCTATTTATTCTTTTGATATAGGCATCTCAAAAGTATATATAATAAAAAAGAAAAATAAGGAATCAAAGATTGGTGGGAATTATTCGACGCTCACGGTAAACAGTGAAGATGTGAGAACCAGAAAATGATTGAAACGTCGCAATATTTAATTTAAATGTTTTACGACATGTTCAACAATAACTCTCATGTTCTCACCGTATATATTTGGATCATGAATTTCACCAATCCAAAACTTGGAGTCTTTTTTTATATCCTCTCAACTAACTCTGTCTCTCTCGTTAGAAATCAGAAATTAGAGAAATGGGGAGTAGCTATAACTATTACAGAATGTTTGGGTGTTTTAACCGGAAATTCAAGATCAGGGAGAGAGAGGCACCGCCGGACGTGAGGGATGCGTTTTGTAGGTACACGGGAAGAGGTAGCCAGATGAATGCAGATCAACTTGTCCGATTTCTGGTGGAGGAACAAGGAGAGGAAGGATGCACCATTAAAGATGCAGAACAAATCATACAACATGTTGCCACTCGCCGGCACCATCTCATCAGGCGCCTCAACCATTCACTTGAAATTGATGATTTCTTTTTTTTTCTGTTTCAAGATGATCTCAATGGACCCATCAAAACTCAGGTACACCATGACATGACTGCTCCATTGCAACATTATTTCATCTATACAGGTCACAATTCCTACCTTACTGGAAACCAACTCAGCAGCGACTGTAGTGAAATTCCTATTGTTAAGGCTCTAGAAAGAGGTGTCCGCGGAATAGAACTCGACTTATGGCCAAGCTCAGGGAAAGATAATATTCATGTTGTTCATGGAAGGTACTACCATTACTGTATAGAGCTTTATAGGGTATATCATTACTGTTTAAATACAATGGGAACAAGTAGCAATAGCAACTCCTATTCAATAATCCATTGTTTCCTTTAGCATATAAGTGGTTTAAAGAAAAATAAGTATAAATCTGTGTTCGTGCATCAAATGTTCAAAGTAACTAAACATTTCTTATGCCCTCTCATGTCCAAAGTCTGAAGTTCCTAAATTTGACTTCAGGTCCATTAATTAACTTTGTTGAATGATTTCAGTTCTAATCATTTGCAGGACCATGACCACACCAGTACCACTTATTAAATGCTTAAAGGCCATTAGAGACCATGCTTTTGTTAAATCACCTTATCCTGTCATAATCACGTTGGAAGACCACCTGACACCAGATCTACAAGCTAAAGTTGCAGAGGTTAGAATTCATTTTGCTTTGTCAATAACGGCTCAAAATATGACATGTTTCTTTTTAATCTAGTTTTAATTCCCATTTGTTCCTCTAGATGGTTATCCAAATCTTTGGAGAAATGTTATATTATCCTCAATCAGAATGCTTAGAGGAATTTCCTTCACCTGAAGGGCTTAAGAACCGCATTATTCTCTCTACAAAGCCGCCCAAAGAGTACCTTGAGTCAAAGAATCAGAGAGACACTTCTCCAGTGGGAAAAGATTCATTCAGAGAGGACCTTTTCAAGAAGGAGAAATCAGAAATCGGAGCAGAGGATCATGATACTGATGAAAGGGTAAAATGACATTAAATGTTCTCTTGATTTTCTTTGTGAGATGCTGATCTGCTTTTATTTGCCTTTTTTTTTAAATCTGGACACTAGAGTGACAGCGATCAAGATGATGAAGATGGTGAAATCTCCAAAGATCAGCAATCGTCTCAACTAGGAGCACCTAAGTACAAGAGTTTGATAGCAATTCACGCTGGGAAGGCAAAACATGGTTTGAAACGTGCACTAAGAGAGGGAAGTAATAAAGTCAGTCGACTTAGTCTGAGTGAACAAGAACTTGTAAGAGCTGCAGAAAATTATGGAACTGATTTGGTTAGGTACTCCACAATTTTGTGCATATAAAATTGAATGATTGATGACTGATGGGAATGTTCTGGCTCTTCTTGACTGAGTTTTCCTCTTGGTTCTTCACTTGCTAGGTTCACACAAAAGAATATTCTAAGGGTGTACCCTAAGGGAACAAGAGTGACCTCCTCAAATTTCAAGCCTATGACTGGCTGGATGCATGGTGCTCAGATGGTAGCATTTAACATGCAGGTTAGTTTGAACTTCTGGATGCTGGTGCCTCTGGAGGCGGATGTAGACTATTGACACTGGGTTCGTTTGAAGTAGAGCATAAATTTATGTGTGAAAATCTACAAAATTGCATTAAATAGTAGATATGTATTCATTACTTTAAAAATGCAAACTTGCATCCATGCCTTACATTTCGTTTTGTCAATTGCTTCTGCATTTTTGTGTCAATAAGAAACTCCTCTTTCTTAAATGTGTTGGCAATGAATATGATTTAATAGATAATTGAACTATTTTGTCTCCCAACTTTATTGTTTTAATCAATTTGGTTCTGTATCTGATGCCTAATTGCTATATTAATTGTATCAATAGGGATATGGGAAATCACTTTGGATGATGCACGGAATGTTTAGGTCTAATGGAAGCTGTGGCTTTGTGAAAAAACCTCATTTTCTCATGGATCAAGGCCTACACAAGGAAGTATTTGATCCTAAAGTAAAATTGCCAGTGAAGAAAACTTTACAGGTAAGCAAAATGTGTCTTCATGTAGATAGCTTAAAAATTTCAGCATACTAAATACGATGGTATTGCTTAAGACGTATAATTTAACAAAAAAATATCTGCAGGTCAGAGTATATTTGGGAGATGGATGGCGCTTGGATTTCAGCCATACGCACTTCGATGCCTATTCACCACCAGACTTCTACACCAAGGTTAGTGACGACGACAGTTCCCTCTTCCATGACTCATTTACTTACCTGAATAAATACACTCGCCACACCATTCTTTGAGAAGCTCGAGATTGATTTGATGTACTCTGATCTTTCCATATATATAGAAGTGTTGTAGACATGATGAATAGATCATTGACTTGTTTATTCCTTTTTGGTTGGAACCAATCATCCCGGGATTAAATTAACCCCCGGATACGTTATTCCATCATTATGGTATAAATGATGGGATAAATAATTCAAAGATTACCTAATACCTCCAACGAAATGTGGGATAAAATGGGCTTGCATTTTATTCTCGAAATTTTTATACCTTATAGCTCGCACCAAACGACTCCTAACATTTATCAAGATATCTAGCAACCGATAAATAATATTTTGCTCCTGCTTTTTTATTGGAAAAGAAGAAATCTGAATCATATTCATGTCAATAATATGACACCAACTAAAGAGATTTGTTCGCCAAAGTGCATCCTAACTGAAGGAGCATTTGTGCCTTTCACATATAACCATCCAAATGTTCAATTAAACATAATAGTCGCCATCGTTGTTATTTAAGTGCACCTGTTATACATTGTTAAAGCATGGATTGCATGCTGAAGAAATCGAAGAAGAAGCAGAAGTAGAGAAGAAGAAGAGAGAGAGTTTGCTATGGAGAAGCAACAGTATCTTATTGCTTCATTGAATGTTCTGTACAAGAAGAAATGTAGATATATGTATATACAAGTGTGCACCACAGTTGTAACTGTGGTCTTATTCCCTACTAGATCATTGCCTCTTAATCCTAACTAATTAACAAAGTTAAGTGTAACTAACTAACTAATTGGAACAATAACTAATAACTACCACACTAACTAATCTCTAACAATTTAACCATCTCCAATATACATCAGCAACATATATGTAATATATGTTATAACACGCTCAAATCAGTGGCCTAGCCACCTATAGCCTAGGTGCCCTTGATCAAAATCTCTAACAATTTAACCATCTCCAATACTCCCCCTCAAGCTGGATGTATTGAAGAGATTCAATAATCAAAGTTTGCCTTGTAGAAGGTCATGCTGTGCTCTTCCCAGTGCCTTGGTAAGTAGATCAGCCTGTTGATCCTTGGTGTTGATGTAGGTAGTCTTGATCAGTCCCTTCTGAATATTTTCCTTGATGAAATATCAATCTATCTCTATGTGTTTGGTGCACTCATGGAACATTGGATTGGCAGCAATCTGTAATGCTGACTTACTGTCACAGTAAATCAGTGTTGGCTCTATCAATGTGACACCTGACTCTTTGAACAAGTTTGTGACCCATATAACTTCAGCTGTCATGGCAGCAAGGCTTCTGTATTATGCCTTTGTGGAACTCCTAGACACTGTGTGTTGTTTCTGGGACTTCCATGAGATAGGGGAATCACCAAACTTGAGAACAAAACCAGTGACGTACCTTCTTGCGCTTGGACATGTAGCCCAATCTACATCACAGTATCCATTCAACCGGGGCCTCTAATTGGAGCTCATAAATAGCCCCTTCCCAGGTTCCAATTTGATGTATCTGATGACCCTTAATGCAGCTTTCCAGTGTGATAGCTTGGGCCTTTGCATGAACTGACTTAACAATTGTACTGCAAAGGCTATGTCAGGTCTTGTAATGGTAAGGTAGAGCAGCTTACCAACCATTCTCTGATATTTGGAAACATCCTCATACAAGATATCTGGTTCAGCTTCAACACTAGTCAGCTTCTAATTGTACTCCAGTGGTGTCATGTAAGGTTTGGCATTCCCCAGACTTGCCTCAGCTATTAACTCAAGTGCATATTTCCTTTGATTCATCACAATCCCTTTATTTGACCTCATAAACTCAATGCCCAAAAAATACTTAAGCTCACCTAGATCCTTGATCTTGAAGTGACTGTGTAAGGTATGCTTGGTTTCTTCTATTAACCCTGCATTATTTCCGGTGATCAGCAAGTCATCAACATACACTAGAACTATCACCAGCCCATCACCCCTTTTCTTAGTGAACAAAGAGTAATCTAGATGACTTTATGAGTAGCCTGAACTCAAAAGTGCCTCAGTCAGCTTCGCATTCCACTGTCTTGAGGCCTGTTTAAGGCCATACAAGGACTTCACCAGCTTGAATACAAGATTTTGAGCCTTCTCAGCATAGTAGAATCCCTTAGGCAGTTCCATGTACACCTTTTCAAACAGGTCTCTTTGTAGAAATGCATTAAAAACATCCATCTAAAAAATGTTCCAGTTCTGAGTGGCAGCTAATGCTATAATAGACCTTACTATTTTCATCCTAACTACTGGAGAGAATGTCTCTTGGTAGTCAATTCCTTTAGTTTGGCTATAACCTTTAGCCACTAACCTGGCTTTAAATTTATCAATCTGACCATCAACCTTGTATTTAATTTTAAACACCCACTTGCAGCCAATGATGTTCTTTCCTTCAGGCAGCTTAATTATTTCCCAGGTTCCATTTTCTTCTAAGGCCTGCACTTCTTGCTGCATAGCACTTATCCACCTCTTGTCCTTGACTGCTTCTTCAAAAGTCTTTGGTTCTACATTTGTGGAAAACATAGATAAGTAGGCTTTGTATTTGGGAGATATATTATCATAAGATACATAGTTTCTTTGAGAGTGACAGTGGGACATGGAAGTCCGTTGCACATAGTCCTTCATCCAGATGGGATAATGAGAAGTTCTACTGGACTTCGTGACTGGAGCTCTCTCAACATTCATAGGCATCAACTCAGGCACAGTGATGGAATTATCAGACTGAGCAATAGGTTCTGTATTTGAAGAAACTTCCAGCTCTGGCACAACATGAGGCATAACCATGGCATCACTGTCTGAGTGTGCATGGTCTATAGAAATAGGCACAGGCAGATCTCTATCCTCTTTACATATAGGAAAATCTTCTGAGGTTGCAACTGGCTCAGCAGGAAATATTGGGTTTTGTCTGTTTGAAACCTGTTTGAATGGAAATATGTCCTCTTGAATACAACATCCCTTCTGGTGATCAAATTTCTTTGAGATAAACTGTATAGAAAATATCCTTTTAAGTAGATGAATACCCCATCAGTGTACATGCTTCAGCTCTAAGAGAGAACTTATCCTGTCTGACCACCTTTGTTGCATAGCACAAACAACCTATGGTCCTTAGATGATCAATGTTTGCCCTGTGTCCATGAAACTACTCATATGGTGTTTTTCCTTTTAGAACTGGAGTAGGCAGTCTATTTATCAAATAGACTACAGGCAATACACACTCCCCCCAAAACTGATAGGGAGGTTGCCCTGGAACCTGAGTGCTCTAGCCACCTCAAGTATATGTCTATGCTTTCTTTCAACCACTCCATTTTGGTGTGGAGTGTATGGACAACTACTTTCATGAACAATACCCAAGGATCTCAGTAAACTATGACATTCATGGTTAAAGAATTCAGTCCCATTATCAGTCCTAATCTTCTTAACATGTCTACCAAACTGAGTGTTCACTAGTGTTAGAAAGGATTTTAATACTGAAAACACTTCTCCTTTCAATTTCAGAAGAAACAACCAGCACATTCTAGAATGATCATCAACAATTGTTAGAAAAAATCTAAAACCATTGTGAGTAGAAATCTTGTAAAGTCCCCATACATCTAAATGAATCAAATCAAAGATACCTAGTGCTCTAGACATACTCAAATGAAAAGGTAATCTAGTTTGTTTGACAAGTGGACAAATAGAGCACTTATTACACTCATTATTGTCACTGAAATTCTTATCTAAGAATAAATGTTGTAACACCTTTGTAGAAGGATGACCTAGCCTGTTATGCCAAAGCAGTCTGTCTGTACTTGAGTATTGTGACATTAGCACAACTTGAGCTTCTTTCCTGTCTTCACATTGCAATGCAGCAGGAAGATAGTATAAGCCATCAATCTCCTTACCAATCCCCTTCACCTTTCCACTGAAGAGGTCCTGAAGTACAAAGAACTCAGGAAAGAAATTAACTGAACAACTCATCTGCCTTGTCAGTTTAGATACTGAAAGTAGATTGTGTTTGAATGCAGGAACCACCAACACATTATATAACATTCTTCCAGCAATTGTGCTACAACAGCCAATGTGTGACACTTGTGCTTTCTCTCCATTAGGCAAATGTACCATCTTATTGACACAACTAGATGCATGACAAAGCTTATCTAGTTCATATGTCATATGACAAGTAGCTCCTGAGTCAACTATCCAATTTCCCTGTCCTATTTTATCCTTAACTTGTATGCCATCACTACTTACAGACAGAGCATTAGATGTGGTGATCATACCTGCCATGTTGGCCATGTTGTCTAATGCTTTGCTTGAGCTTGCACTTGCTTCTTCCCTTTCCAACATGAACAGAATCTTATTGTATTGACTTGGAGTAAAGGTTGGTTGTGTTGACATTGTTGGACTAAGCTCAATATTGTTTCCTTTCATCATGGAAGCAGCAGGGGCAAAGGGAGCAACAGGAGCAAAGTCATCACCCAGTTCCATCTCATTTCTGGTAGCAGATACATGATGCACAACTTCGTGATGTCTGTTGTTCTGCATCAAATTAGCTGATACTCCTGACTTTTTCTTAAATTTTCAGTCAGCAGGATATCTATTTAGCTTGTAGCAATCCTCCTCACATGACCTTGGATTTTACAATAACTACAAGTCTGATCCCAATTCTTCCTCCTAGACTAAAACTTTTTAGGAAAATTCCCTTTCCCTGCATATAAAGCAATTTGATCTGGCATGTTGCATCCCGAGTGGGAGCTAGCAGTTAGCCTTTGGCTCTCATCCGCCATTATCATAGCATAAGCTTTACCAACACTAGGTAAAGGGCTTATCATTAGAATTTGGCTACGAGCATGTACATACATCTCATTTAATCCCATCAGAAAAGCAAATAATTTCAGACACGCTAGATGATCGACATATGTTCTGGATCTATCACAATTACATGAAGGTGGGGGAACCAATGCATCAAACTCATCCCAAAGTAACCTCAGCCTTGAAAAATAGGCAGAAACTGACATGTTACCTTGATTAATTGTGCAAATTTCCCTATGTAATTGGTATCCTCTAGATCCATTGACCTTATCAAATCTCTCCTTCAAGTCAGCCCACACCATTGTCGCATCTGTCGTATAGACAATGCTGCTAAGAAGCTCCTTCGACACTGTATTCATAATCCAGGCTAACACCAAGGCATTGCACTTCTCCCATTGTTCCTCCATTTCTCACTGGTAATCACCTCTTTTGCATGTTCCAAGCACAAACCCTAGCTTGATCTTAGCTCGAAGGTTAATCAACATAGATTGACTCCACAACGAGTAATTCTTTGTCCCTGTGTGCTGCACATTGGTGAGAATGCATCCCGTAGTGTCCGAATTGTGAAGATAGAGCGGATGATTTTGTTTTCTCTTAAGGTGATCGAGTGTTTCAAACGAATTTGCATTATCGGAAGTAGCATTGGCTGCTGATTTTGCCATCGATTTGATCTAATCGTTGTTGAGCTACCTTCAATCGATCGAATCAATGTTCGATTCAGTGCTCTGATACCATGTTAAAGCATGGATTGCATGTTGAAGAAATCGAAGAAGAAGAAGAAGTAGAGAAGAAGAAGAGAGAGTTTGCTATGGAGAAGCAGCAGTATCTTATTGCTTCATTGAATGTTCTATACAAGAAGAAATGTACATATATGTATATACAAGTGTGCACCACAGTTGTAACTGTGGTCTTATTCCCTACTAGATCATTGCCTCTTAATCCTAACTAATTAACAAAGTTAAGTGTAACTAACTAACTAATTGGAACAATAACTAATAACTACCACACTAACTAATCTCTAACAATTTAACCATCTCCAATATACATCAGCAACATATATGTAATATATGTTATAACACGCTCAAATCAGTGGCCTAGCCACCTATAGCCTAGGTGCCCTTGATCAAAATTTATATTATGTATATAGAAAATCGTACGAAATACATCAATCCAAAAACATTTTTCATACATATATTGTCAAGAAACGACATAAAATCTCACATTGGTGGTTAATGAGGGAGCGCGGTGAAGTGTTAAAGAATGACAAAATGTCCCACATTGATGGTTAAAGAGATGGGTAGACTTCTTATAAGGCTTAGACAATCCTCTTCACTTTGAGTTAGCTTTTGGGATGTGAGTTATACACTTTAAATCTTCGACACTTTTAACAAAATTTCTGAGTAAGGTGTTATGATCCTTGTTTGGTGAGTCCTCACCTTTTAACTTCACATATTTGTATGTCTTTTAGCTTGACATATTTGCATGTTTTTTGTTGTTCTCCTTTATACTCCAAGATGCTGCAGGAACTTAATACAACCTCATTGATCCTTGTATGGCAGCTATATATAGTTGGAGTGCCTGCAGATGCTAGAAAGAAAAAGACAAGGATACTGGAGGATGACTGGTGCCCTGTATGGGATGAAGAGTTTAATTTCCCATTGACAGTTCCAGAGCTGGCTTTGCTTCGAATTGAAGTACGAGAATATGACATGTCAGAGAAGGATGATTTTGGTGGACAGACATGTTTGCCTGTGTCAGATATAAGAACAGGGATCCGATCAGTCCCTCTCTATGATAAGAAGGGTCATAAGATGAAATCTGTCAGACTTCTCATGCGCTTTCAATTTCTCTGAACTCCAAAGTTTTTTTTTCCTATTACGAATTATCTCTTGTATACACATGCTTCAATTTTTGTCCCTCGTGTAATTTGCTGCATGTTAAGCATTTGTACAGTGGAGTGATATTGCTGTATTATTAGGAAGAGAAACAGAGCTTCAGGGCTGAAGTTATGAGATTCTGATTTTGTGACATTTGTTTTGTACTCTTGTTAAGATTGGTATATACACGTGCCCAAAAGTTTACATTTTTGAAGTGGTAAATGCCTGAAGATACACATAAACAACTATAAAAGTATGCAGAATAAGTTTTTCTAACATGGACATTTTTACCTAGATGGACACATACACACGGATGCTCAAACTCGTCCATATGAGGAACCTGGTTCTCCCTCTGTGTCAAAAGCATAACAAATCCAAACAAGAAACTGTAAATACAAGAGCTTACATCCTGTCCAAAATATCCATACACCACTGGAATCAAGCATCTAGACAAGATCAAAACAAAGAAACCTCTATACACTCTCAGCAATACTTGTACGTCTCTAATATGCTTGTTAAACTGATGTGTAGCTAGTTTTTGGCTTATTATTTGTCATCATCAAAAAGGGTGAAATAGATGGAATACACAAGCTGAAAAGTATGAAGTTTTGATGATAGACAACAGATGTTGAAGAACCAAATTCAACAATACAGTAGAGTAAAGGTGAACTAGGTTCATACATATAACGTGACATGACAAAATACGAATAAGTTAAAAAAGAAAAAAATTAAGACACCAACAATGAGAATCCTTTTAAGGATTCTAATTATGAAAGCCTAATTAACAAGGATTCTATTTCCTTGTCTAAATAAATTAGGGTTGCTGCACTTACAAGGAGTCCAATCACTACTAAAGAACAACGCAAGAGA
>DF361208.1:49336-66625 GCA_000787875.1 Solanum virginianum | reverse complement strand
AGGAGCCCAATCACTACTAAAGAACAACGCAAGAGAAAAAAAAAAGGGAATGCATAGCTTTTTTGGTCAAAATCAAAAGAAAAGTGACACAATTTGTTCCATCGCTTTTTTTGCTACATGCTTTTTCAAAGCGACGTGCACTGCTCTTTATTTTTTTAAAAGAAATAAATTATCAGTAAAACGATAGACAACATCTCTTTTTAACTATTTACCAAAAAGCTACAGACAAATTGGTTTATTTAATTTTTTTTTAATTTTTTCAGAAAAGCGACGAATATTGGATCCTTATACGTTGCTTTTGTTCTTCATGTTCTTGATATTTTTTAGAAAAGCGAAAGACTTAGAGCCCCTTTTCGTCACTTTTCTAGAAATTTTCTTAAAAAAAGAATGCAAAAAAGGCACGGACTAAAGGACCATGTTCGTCGCTTTTTCTGAAATATTTTTTACAGCAGAAACTACTGCCCATGTGCAAACAAATTTCATTCCAATTCAATTCAGCACAATCCAGTAAAACAAACAACAAACAAAACACACAAAATATATAATAACAAACATAATTAAACACTTAAAATTAATAAAATCATAAAATACAACGTTTTAAAATCTTACAAAGTAAACAAAAATATTCTTAAAGTAACAAAGAGAACCTAAAGTGTAGATTCTATGTATTCATCACTATCATCAGAGTTATCAGGAGCGGACCCTCTTGAAGAATAGGGTGGTGGCCAACGGCGAGGTTGAGCACATATTCTTTGATTTTCTCAATTTGTTCATTTATACCTTTTTGCTTAGCAACCCTTTTTGCTTCATACTCTACTAATACACATGTAAGTTCTGCGATTTACTGAGACATGACATCTATCTAAACCCTGTCAATGACCTCGGCTTGACATGACAATTCAATACCTTCTAAATTTTATTTGAGTCGTCATATGTTATTTTGAAAGCCAATTCTATATAATTGGCCTTTATGTGTCTCTCCTACCACTTTCTTGTTCAAAATTTGAGTGGATTGTTCAGGCAGTAGGTGGACCAAATATCCCATCTCAAGTACGTGCCACTCATACTCTTACTGTATATTAAAAATAACAGTTAGAATCACAGATGATTCTTTACTGGAGATCTTCTACAGAGCTTTGGATGACAACAGCAAAGCAGTAGCAAACATATTATAACTGGAGGGACTTTCACGGCTTACACTTTTGTAGAGGCTGCCTAGAGACTCAAAAGGGTAACGAAGACCAACAGAACATGGGGCACTAGAGACACTGAACTAACAAGAAGCTCCTTCTTGGTTGATACGCCCATATTAACACTCCAAAAGGAATAGTGAACTGGTCGTTGATCAAATAAAGAATTCAACTAGCGTTGAGGTTGATCCCACAAAGAATGCGTGAGAATAAATCTATTAGCACCCTTTTTTTGATGTAATATCTATTCCCAAAATAAAATGACGTAAAGTAAATGGGGGGTTTGGGTTTTGCAAACTAAATTATTAATGTAAAGTAACAAAAGGTACAAAGCCTGTTGGATTTCAAACAATTAATGCAAAGCTAGGATTGTGTTCCCCATGACATCTAATACAATAGCAGAATCTATGTGGTAAACTCGTTCATGATTACGTATACAAGATCTAACAAGTTATGTAACACCTAATTCACCTTTCGGTCCTTCTTAGATACATTTCATTCATCACCTTTTGGTCTCAGAATGTATACTTACTAACCCTTGCTATGGACCCTAGAATACTCTCACCTTTTGATCTCAAGTACTTAGACTAGGTTGAAAGCCTCGAATTTCTATCGTAGAACTCTTTTCCTAATCATTACATCCCTTTTGGGCATATAACGAATACAGGCTTACCCTAATACGTCAACTCATTAAGAAAGAAGTTAAAGTGAAGAATAATACGATATATACGCTAATCAATCCCGAGATTTACCCCATATTCATCCATCTTATTGATTTGTTATGGTTCCCACAACCCTAGCTGTGGGTTTAGCTAGCATATTTAAGAAAAATAGCCCACAACAATATAAAGAATTCATGATAAAGAACTTAGTATTTAAGAATTAATGAATCCACTGATAACAATCTCAAATAAGATAATTGAAATTCAAGAGTTCAACTAAATTAAAAGCAAAATAGTGTCTTCTTGTGTTCTCTGTCTCTAGTAGTCCAAGACTAAGTAAAAACTGAATACAAATAATATACATATACAAAGAAAACCTAATTCAACTTAAAATAGGAAAAATAACGTCGACATGGATAGGGGCCACTACACAGCCCGTGAGACACTAGATGGACCATGAAACACAGTCCGTGAGTCAACATTTGTCTTCAATTAGTCTTCAATCCATGCTATAGCCTCATGTGTAGGGGGTCATGTGAGGTTCAGTGATCTGTGAGACGAACTGTCTCCTTTTCCTCCAATTTTTTGCCTGCTCGCGTGTCGTCCCTCAATATCACAGCCCACGCCATGGACCGTGATTGGTCACACGGCCCATGAAAGGACCCGTCTATTGCCACTTCTACGATTTTTATTATTTTTCATAGTGTTGGCTATCTTCACATCACTTTAACAGCATATGACACGACTCATGTCAATTCCCATGGCCCGTGAAGGGTACCATGGGACATGTCTTAGGTAATTTGTCTCCAGCTCCTTTCGTTAGCTTCAAGCCATGCCGTGCCACGCCAAGGGCGAGGCCACGGTGCTCCTCACAATCCATGTAGTGGTACACAAGCCATGACGATACCCGTCATCCTTCACTTGGCTCCATTTTTCCCTCACTCGCCAAGGCCACCTCCACATGGCCTCTCATGGTCCGCGTGATGCTACACGGGCCGTGGAGGCCTGCTTGTGCCAACACTTGAGATCATTTTTCATTAATTTCTTTGTTTTTCACCTATTTCTCTATGCTTGAATCACTTTTCCTGAAAAATAACAAAAACACACATCAAAACAACAAATTTCCTTGAGAATGCGCAAAGATCCTTTGTTTAAAGCATTACAAGAGTCATATTTCTATGACTCATCAACATCCTCAACTTAGAATGATTGCTTGTCCTCAAGAAATAAACGACTCAAACAAACAAGGTATAAATACAAATGCTCACTTAGAACTGTGGATAACCCAACAATTTTAACACATATGCCCCAATAGCATGCTTAACAATGTGCTCACACCACAAATGGACCCACAAAGAGTAAGGTAAACATCATACATGCATGGTTAGCCCACATAAGTTTGAGAATGAAGACAACCAAGTTGAATTAGCAACCAATTAGTGCAAAAATAGTGCCCTCACTACAAAGAAGTCTCACTCACAACATAAGAATGTAAAATAGAGACAAAAATTTAACTCTCACTCTCACAAGTGACTTTCAGTGGACACACAAGTATCGACTATATGCTTGCCCTTATTTTTGCCACCTTAACTCTCGAATAACCTTTTTAGGATTACATTAGGACTTTTGCAACTTGTAGCCTAGGTTCGGGCTCGGGTGAGTCATATTTAGGATTAAAGTGAAATAAGCTTTTTAGGATTACATTAGGATTTTTGCGACTTATAGCGTAGGTTCGGGCTCGGGTGAGGCATATTTAGGATTAAAGTGACTAATAGGCTTCTCCAAGACACTTACTTTGACTCAGCCATATGCATTTCGGTCTCCAACTCTTTTGCCCCTATTTTTCCAACTTTCTTTAGTGCGGAGGGTGATTTTTGTGCTCATTCACTCATTTTCATTCTTTTCTTTTTTTGCTCATTAGTTTTGCTCATGGTCACACCCCGTTTTCTTTCCTTTTCTTATTAATTGGTTCTTTACCACACTCATTTTTCTATTTTTCCATACAATAGCCACCCTCAACTTGAGCTTTTGGCTTGGGTTAAGGTTCACAATATCTTTCTAAAGTACCAGGGCCGGTATAAGCCACTCTCAACTTAGGCTTTTGACCTAAGCAGAGGTTTACAATGTCCTTGGAGAGACCAGGGCCAAAGTAGAAATCAGCAGATAGATGGGGGAAGTGAATTAGTGATTACAAAGAAAAGGTCTATTCAGGCTTAACTTTTGGTTCGACTGAATTATGCAAACAAGCTCACACACACATGACACATCTTCTACACTAGTGAGCACTAACCAATATTGTCATGCTTCATTCATCAGGATGAAAACCATACAATGCAAATCATGCTTACCAAAAATCATTCAAGTTAGTCAGGATGGGATGCATGCACATATAACATTTCGCAACATTGTTAACTTGGGGCATATTTCACAAACAACACATGGGTTAACATAGACTTCTATGAACACTTGTATCTACACATACATCACAACCTAAACATGTCAGTTCTACTAGATAATACATTTGAGAGAAAAGAAACATGGCAAGAAAAACTCTCAAGTGGAAGGATGCCCCACCCCTTCCAAAAAATGGTGTTGTCACGACCCAAACATAGGCCTAGACGTGACAAGGCGCAAGGGGAGCCCAAAGGGACCCCAAAAGCCTCTTAGAGCACCATTACACATCTTTGGTCGTGGAAGCAATAAATCAAGCATCAAGTGATAAAAGAATGGGGAAGCGGGGGCTAAGGGAAAACACTTCCATATCATCATAATCAAGAGACAAGAGTCAAGCGCATACCATAGATAGATAACATGTCCAGCAAACACTTCTAATACTTAGATAAGAGTGGGGGCCAAGATAAAGTAACTGTGCTCACCCTTATAGTCAAATAGAATATAAGAAAGAGTGTCTTAATACATAACAAGAGAACATAGACTAAGGTCCCCGAAGTGAGGACTCACCAACTAGCTTGAATAGAACTAAACTAGCCACGTGGAGGAGGATGATAATCAATTAGGGCACCAACCACTACATGGTCATATCATGTAGGCATTGAGTCTGCGTTAGTACATTTGAATGTACTAAGTATGTAGGATGTAATACAAATAAGAACTAAGCATCATAATCAAAATGCATAACAAAAGGCAATAGGCATAATATAATAATATGACATGAATGATCAATGCATAAGTAAAACTTGCTTAAGTAACTCATGCTCATATAGGATATCATATGTGTAGAAGAGACCAAGCTAGATTTCCAAATATACAACCCTTTGGTAGGTTAGTGATGATGCTACCCCATCATTTAGGTGGATGAGTACAAACTCTCATCTAGTTGGTGATAATGCCGCCTCATCACTAAGGTGGGGAAGTACAAACCCTTCCCTAGGTTGATGAGTATAAACCCCCATCTAAGTAATTTGGGTTCTTAGTCCCCCCGAATTGGGCATGGTCTAATGCAACACTTTGTATAGAATGTATCATATACATAAGCTCATTTCATTATCATATAGTCAATCATATCATATCTCATGCTTTGGACATTTAACTCCTCAAGAAACCACATCTGGACATTTTATCAAACACTTAGAGAGTGTGACATGGTAGTATAAAACCATGCAATTTAGAGATGAAATTGTGCATGAAAATCCATTGTAAAACTATCAATCAACACCTTGCAACACCCTTAAGTAATATACATCAAAACGCCTCATCAAATCTTACAATAGATCCAAGATTTATAGCTCAAAACATAGCAAAACAACCATAACTTTACATAGTTTTAACATAGTGTGCAATGAATTTATAATATGCAAGATCCATTTGTCAATCAACTTTAAATCATGCAATTTAAGTAAAAGGAGGCTTGGGTACCATGGGTGAAAGAAACCCATGAAAAAAAACCCACATACCTTAGCTTGGAGATGAACTTGGTGAAGATTGGAGATGGAGCCTTGCAGCTTGAAGAAGTACCTTGAAGGAAAACCTTAGTTTAGGATGAGGGTTTGGGACTTTAATTTGGGAGTGAAAATATGGCTAAGTGTTTGGAGTGAGTATTAGGAAATGTTTAGGATAATTTGAGGGTGAAATAAGGCTAAGTATAAATAAAAACATATTTGGGAATACTTTGGCCCAAGTCCCTAAAGCCTTGGACTGAAATAGAAAAATACGTCATGGACCTATCGCAGAGGAAAAATTAACACATGTCCACGACAGCTGTGCGTCGCGGTGCTATCGTGGATTGTCTTGAGAAATTAAAATTTCAGAAATTTGAAATTCTCCATGAGTTGAATTGTTGTTGATATGAATGAGTTTAGAGATTGGTATCATTGGGTAACTTAGGATGTAAATTGGGGAATGGTTTTATATTTATGTGGGGTAACTCTTGTTTGGGGTTGAAATGCTCGGATATGAAACTCTTTGTGTGCTTGAGTTTAACAAAAAAAATGTGTTGTGGTAACTCATGTTTGGGGTTGAAATGCTCAGAATATAAAACTCTTTGTGTTCTTGAGTTTAACAAAAGAAAATGTGTTGCTTCGATGCTGGTTTACTAATTTTTTGGTTGATTCGTGGTTCTTGTGGCAAGATTGTAAGCATCATAGATGCCTTCTGTTTTCTACTACGAAGACTTACTACGAGTCATAGGTCGCCCTATGGATCGTAGTGGCCCATCGTAGGAGGCAACAGTCACCTGTGATTCCTTAACACTTACCATATGAGACCCACCTACGACTCATAGTGTCTGCTATAACTTGTAGTAAGGGACTTGTAGGATCTGCCTTAATTTAATTTGTATTTTATTTCCTACTACGAGCCCAGATTATGACTTGTAAGGTATCCTACGAGTCGTACCTGTGGCTAGTATCTGGGATCAGAATGATATTTTTTTAGGAAACTTAGCACTATGAGGCTATTATACAACTTGTACGTCACCCTATGAGTTGTACCTGTAACACGTATCTGGAAACCTACAACTGTATCAGTGACTTTTTTCTTGATTTAAATGTTTAAATATTTCTATTTTTTTTCCCTTATTATGTGATCACTGCTCAATCAAACATTTTGAGGCCCACATACTAATGTGTGGTTGGTTTTCAGTAGGATAAAAGAGCTATCAAAACTTTTCAAGGAGGTTAGTTGACAAGTCCTCCGAAACTGAATAATCGAAAGGCTCTATAGAAGTCTATAGAGTTGTGACAGACCTAGAGGCAAATATGCCTGAATCTCGAGGCCGCACTCTTATGGCCCCAGTAGAAGTTGAGAGTCTCTTCTAGTCTGAGGAGAAGGGTGATAGAGATGAGTCTGATAATGGCTCACCATAGATAACCCCCTCACACACTGAGATAAACTCTAAGGAAGGGTCACAAGCTTTGCAGGAGGAAGTACAATTGCAGCCCCACCCAACCTCAGATGGTGTGTTGCAGGAATAAAAGAGATCTATGACAAGGTTTTAGAGCCAAAAGGACAGGCAAACTAGATTGAAACTTCCATGAGGAGTCCAAGCTGAATGACCCTGGTTTAAAAAGGGTACAAGGGTTAGATGCGGAGATAGATAAATATGAACTACGTTAGACTTGATTATGAGTAGTTTTAGTCAAGGGTCAGAGAGATGACATCTTGGAGGAGATGATCTGACGAGTTTAGTTCGAGCCCAACTATAGAGCCCCTCAATTCACGACAGAGTATGATGGTCAAATCTCCAAAATAAGGAAAGCGGTGAACGAGAAAGATGTTAGGGCCAAAACTGACCAGCTGCAGTGGATTGCTAGTCAGATATGTGAGAAGGGTTTCGAGCCAATGTGGGTCACAAACACACTGATCCGATAGTGAAAGCCCACCTCTCTTTTCGAGCCAAGTTTTAGTGGTCGATTATCCATTGGAGTATCCAGCCCAATTTCACGGATAATGTGATCACCCTAGAGCGAGTCATGTTATTAGCCAGCAGCCTAGCTTGTTGTGAGATAGATTGGGCCCAGATTATCTCTGAGCAGATTCATGAGTCCACCATCTGCATGAGCATCTCATTGTCGCTCCCTATTTTAATCCACCGTTTATGCAGTGCAACAGGTATTTGTGTTGACCCCCACGGGACCAGCACATTGAGGCCATATACACTATGTATCCCAGCTTGATCAACACTGATGAGAACTCGGTGGCCCTACCGTGAGTAGCTGCTCCGGTCATACTAGATCCATTCCCTTTGAGCCTTCGACTCCAGCTACCACCAATACTACTCCAGCTACTGTAGAGCCTTCCCTAGTTATTGAGATTGAGTCAACATCGTCCTTCAATACTCCTGTACCAACATCATCTTCTATGTAGGTTGATTCTTTTATCTCTGCTATTGCTTTTCTAGCACTGGTATAGGGTATCTACAGTGGAGTTCTGGCTACAGAATCTAGCAGCCCAGGTAAGACCATAGGTCTGTCAAACTGTACAGGACTCATAGGAGAGGGCAAAGGCATTCGCCTGCGATCTGATAGATTAGAGGGTTAGAGCGATGGATGCCCAAGTAGATGCATTTGAGGAGAGAGTCCAAAGAAGGCTTGATGGTGCTCGACCTTCTGATAAGACCGTAGTGACAGAGGAGTTTGCCAAGTTTAAGGTCGACTTGTTGCAGATGTTAGCAGCTCCTGTTGCAATCCTAGAGGTGGCACCAGCGGGTGATTAGGTTTTTGACTAGTTAGCTGACTGCCCACATGCCCACAAGAAGAGGCCCTCTCGAGATGGATGACCCAGAGATAATCCAGAAGAGGCCTAGCCCTAATGACCCAGCAACGCTAGAGGAAGAGCCAATACCAGAGGAGGCAGTACAGGAGCCGCTGCTTATGGCAGCCATACAGAGAGACTGAGTGCAATAGATGACACATGGAGAAGGTAGCTCACTTGCAGCTGTAGCCCAGACTACTGAGGAGGAGGCCATGGCCTAGGAGCCAGGCGACCAGATAGATGCCGGTGATTGAGCACCATGATATTTGATTCTTGACGCCAGCCCTTACTTTCTACTCATGGATACTTTTGTTAGGAAATATTTTCTTTATGTTGGTTTTAGATATTTTTACATGTTTTATGTTGGATATTGTTTTTTACTTTTGTTTTGGATTTTTCATTTTGAAATGTTGTCTTTTAATGTATATATACACATATGCGTCTTAGTTATTTAGTTTTAGTGTATGTTTTTACTTTGAAGAAAAAGTATTCTATTTTGGTCAGGTGTAAGAAGCTATGGATTAATGTGAAGTCTACATAGCCTCGAGTCCATAATATCCCCTAATTTGTATCCCAAGGTTTTCGTGTCGTGTTTCTTTTTCCTTGTGGATGTTATAATTTCTGTTGAACCGGCATGTCTAGCTAGTATAGATAATTGGTAGATACTTAATAGTATTATCTTTTGGCATATACATAGTCTTTAAATGCTTTTTAAACTTTGAAAAAAAATTTGGTACCCACAAAATTTTTGAGATTTTTGGTTATTGATGCAATCATGCATATTGATTATCTGGTGATTTTTTTCTGATAATGAAAAGATAAGTGGATACTAGAAGCATGACCGATGAGTCTATACTTAATTATGTTGTGAGCTTATTTTGCTGCATTCATGTATCATATATGGGCTCAGAACTTGCCTTATTACTCTAAGATTGATTTGATGATATGGTTGATTTGGAAGGGATCTTAGGCCTTTGTTCTTCTAGTGAGCCCACTTTTGCCTAAATGACCTACCAAATATGTTAATGAACCCCTTGTTCCAAATATTTGAGCCTCTCATACACTCATTCTTTCTTGACACCTAGCTAGCTTAGCCTTGTTTTATAAAATACCTTGATATTGGCCCTAGTCTATCCTTGAACATGTGAACCTTGATCGAGGCTGAAAGCCTGAGTGGAGGGTGGCTGCAAATGGTGGCCCTGATTTAGGGAATAGATATTGTGTACTTCGCCTCAAGCTAAAAGCCTAAGTTGAGGGTGGCCTTTTTTATGGTAAAGTAATGAAAATGAGGTGGTTAATTGGGAAAGACAGAAAGAAATGAAAAATCATGAGTCGGGTTAGGAAAAAGAAATGAAAAGTTCCTTGAACTGAAGATAATAGCAAAAATAAAGTAAAAAATAAGGCACAGCTGAAAAAGAGAATGAAAGCACCCGATAAAAGCTTGTAGTAGGAGAATAAGGGTGGATTTAGTGAAAATGTTGGGTCATGAAGGTAAACGTGTGGCTAAGCATGGTTCAAGGAAAGTTTTTAGTCACTACTTGCCTAAAATGTCATACCAAAGCCCCATGGGCCTATGTTACAAGCCATTAAGTCCTAAAGTGATTCAAATCCACTTTGTCAGCAATCTGGAAGTAAAATATAGAGGAAAGCCTATGGTGTTAGTCATTTTGCATAAATTTCATTCATGAGAGTGAGAATGCTTGCATAGACCCTGAATTCAGAATATTTTTAAGTGAGTAAGAGGGACTTCTTTTCTGTGAGGGCATTTGCACTGCTTGATTAGCATATAACTAACCCAGTGATTGTGGATAGTTGATGCTCCTTAGCTTATTATAGTTGGGTTAGCAGATACATCCTTGCATTTTTATTTTGCTTAGTAGCTTTGCAATCTGGTTTTAAAAATGAAAGTGGGTACCTAAATTAGAGTAAATGATGTATATGTCATTGGTATAACTACTATGTATTTCTCATTATCTGTTTAGATTGACTTGTCGCTTGAGGAAAAGCAACTGTTCTAAGTTGAGGGTGTTGATGTGCTGTCGAAATACAACATATTTGATGCCTAAAATAAGGGATTTTGTGAGTTATTAATGCGACTTTTAATGGTTTTTATGTGTTTTTATGTTATTATTGTAGAAAAGGTAGGTTAGCATGATTTTGGGATAAAATTGTAGATTTTACTGAAGTGCAGGATATACGAGCTTACCTAAGAGTCGTAGCCCAAGCTACGAGTCATAGAGTGATCTTGTAGCAAGAAATAGAGAGCAAAATTAGAAATTTGCTAAGTAGAGGTCAGCCTTACGTGGCCACCCTACGAGTCGTAAGTCTCACTACAACTTATATAGGTGGACTCGTAGCAAAAAATAGAGAGGCAAAATTTTGGACAACAATAGAAGGCCTAGACTACGAGAGGGGCATGCGAGTTCTAGCCCAAGCAACAACTCGTACCAGTGGGTCATATTAGTTAAGTCCAAAATGCCAAGTGCTTGATTCTAGACTCCAATTACAACTCGTAGGTCACCCTACGAATTGTACCTGTGAGATATACCTGCTGCCAGTTGTTTTTTCTGTGTAATTTTTATGGTTATGTTTGTAAATACTATAAATACTTTATGTTAGGGTTTATTGGAGGAGAGATTCCAGACTTGAGACATTGACTATTCTCTCTAGAATATCTTAGGGTTTTAATGTAGATTCTCATTTTCTATTGGAAAACCTACTTTTGGGGATTGCAAGCATCACATTGTAATCATTCTTCATCTATCAAGCTTGTGCTTCACAACTTGTTGTGTTATTGCTCTTCATTGCTTTAGGTAAAATTCTCAACTATGTTTTTTTATTAGCATTCTTGTTGGTTTTGCCTTAGCCATGAGTAACTAAGAACCAACAACTTGAGGTTGTGGGAACCATGGGTAGTTGACTTGAGATAACCTAGATTAATTGCATTTCTATGATTGGGGTTTTACTTGTATTGTTCATTTCCCTTCATTTTGATTGTTGTTTGGTGGTGGCCAACACCAAACCCTGCATACTATCACGATCCTGACCAAGGTAGTGACTAATAGGAAAAGGGAAGTAAATGACTGGATTCGATTGATGTGTTCTCGTCTAATCAACCAAATCTGACCAAGGAAAGGTTGACTGGGACAATGTGTAATTGTTAGTTGACATACCATAGTTGCCGACCATATGCCATGATGAAATTCGACCTTCACCTCGATAAGAGGGCTGGAAGAACCTAAGTTACCATCCTTCATGCGGATTCCTAATTCTAGTGATGTTGTCTAGGGTAATCGAGTTAAGGAACCATGGGGAACACAATTCCCAAGTTATCCCTAAATTTGAGTGTTCCTCCGCATAATAATATAGTGTTTACTATTATTTTTGTTCTTAGATCACAACCCTCCCCCTTTTAGAGATTTTAGTTATAGATACTCGAAATGATTAATAGTGAAATATTGTAGTCAAGCCCTGTATCCCTTGTGGATTCGACCCTAACCTTCTTAGATTAATTGCTGACAACAACCACTTTCTTATTGGAGCGTGAACATCACATCAAGTATAGCATGTAGGATAATAATTTAAGTTCACCAAGCCGTTTGGTCAAAGGTGAGAGGCGAATTTCACTATGTGACTTGGCCCATCTCCATAATGTGTAATACTAACCATTATCCATAGTCCCAGTCAACCTCCCCTTGGTCTAGTTCGGTTCATTAGATGAGAACACATCATTGAATCATGTTAATTAATCTCTTTTCCTATTCATTACAACCTGGATCGGGAAGATAACACTAGGCAAGTATTAATGTTGGCCAACACTAGAAAACATGCAAAACAAAGAAAATTGATTAATACATGTAGATACCCATTCCAAGAATTGCAAATTATCTGGGTTTATTTAGTTAGATCTTCGTGGTTCCCACAATCCCAAGTTGTAGATTTAGCTACTCATACTATGGGTAGATGAAAAATTATGAATTGAGAAAATATAATTGAACACTTACCCAATTGAATTGAAGAATAAGCAAATCCAACATTAATTGAGAATCACAAGATTTGAAGATACAATGAATCTTCAAGTGTCTTCTCCTACAAAACTGAAGTCTCCAAGTACAAAACCCTAAAAGTACTTTCTAATGACATTCTCTACTATACTCTCCTGAATAATGACCTAAAAATTACTATGTATAGTGTTTACAAACAAGTCCTTAAAAAATAGAAAAAATGGTCGGCGACTTTCTACGACAAGCATTTACGACTCATAAACTGATTTAAGAGTTGTAATTGGGGTCTCGTATTCAGCTCTTGAGATGTTGGACTTCACTATTACAAATCCACTTTAAGAGTCATATACTAATTCATGACTCGTATTACACTCTCATAGACTTCATCTGCGCCAATTGGTCCTTCACTGGAATTCTTCACGACATCACTCTGTACGACTCATAGAGTGATCTACGACTCCTAGAGTGATGTACAACTCATATAGTTAAACTTCATATCCGATCTTTCACTGGTCTCGTATAGTTAAACTTCAACAAAAATATTCAAAATATTCTTAAAATAACAAAGAGAACCTAAAGTGTAGATTCTATGTATTCATCACCTGATCTTTCACTAGAAATCTTCATGAAACTCACTCTACGACTCATAGAGGGTCCTGTAAACCATCAAAAACCAGAAGAGTCTGCAATTTTACCCTAAAATCATACCAACCTGCTTTCCTGCAAACTAAACACCAAAAACACTTAAAAACTATAAATATCGCATTGAGAACACACAAAGTCCTAAGTTTTAATCATCAAATGTATTGTATTTTGACAGCACATCAATATGTGTGTATATATATATACACACACACACAGAATGAATTATATAAGGAAGAATGTCATAACAAGATGCCTTGAATCATGATGCATGAATGTCATAATACTTTAAACATAGCAGGGATGGAACATCAACCAACATATAAAACCAAGCAAATTATTACTTGGAATCTTGATGTTGCCTCTACACTGGAGAAAAAGTGGACTACTTGTCAAAAATAGCTCATACCCTCACCTTATGGGCCTACCCATTTCGATGGGTGGTTCTCATTAAATAATCATCCTTATAGGAAAACATGATCCTACGGTGGCAGCGTAGTTATGAGAAAGGTAGGATTTATAAAAGGACCCTTGGGGATAGTCCCTGGCCCTTTCTCCAATCTCATTTGGTGGTAAATCATCATTCCATGGGAATAGATAGACATATACATACTTGAAATCGAAACATGAGTCTTTTCAAAACAAAATCATGCATATTTAGGCTTAAAGGACAAATCAAATCACACTCATATATGCCTGGGCTCAAGGGTCAAATCATACTTTCATGAATAAGAATAGCTCATTCATACTTGTACATGATGGTGTGTACACACCCATAAGTGCATAAAGCCATATCATATATATTATCTGATCACATGTCATGTCATAATCATATTTGTCTTGAAATCATCTATTTTAAAAATACTAAAAAGAAAAAATAGGATTAAAAAAGAAACCCTTATGTTTAATCATTGAAAGTTACATGCAACAATCGTTTCAAAGATGCTTCAGAAAAGCATCACTTTTTCAACTCTTTTATTTGATTCTTTCTAATCCATTTGCTTACCTACATCAAAGCATAATTAGTTAGAAAAACAAACTTTTAGATGCATTAATCTAATTTATAATAGCACATATCCCAACATGTGAAATTATGGTAATGTATTATAATAATCTAGAGGAAGAACAGTGATTTCCTTTATTGTGACGTATTTCTATTTTTTTTTCCCTTGTGTTTCGACCTTTAAAATTTTGATTATCATTAATAAAATTAATTTTCTCATTATACTAATATACTTCATTATAGAACATCATTAGTTTACATGCTTAACTAGCATTTCTCACTTTTTTCGTCCAAATGATAATATTTATACTTCTATTAAAAATTTGTTACATGAAATCAAGAAATGGAAGTGTCATAATTTTTAATGAAATTTTAAAAAATTGATAATAAAAAGGTTCAACAGACATATTAAAAATTTAATTTAGAATAAAGGTGGAGTTTAATTTTTAAATGAGCAAAATAACCTTTAATGTATTTTAAATTCCATTAAGGATTCTAATTATGAAAGCCTAATTAACAAGGATTCCATTTCCTTGTCTAAATAAATTAGGGTTGCTGCACTTATAAGGAGTCCAATCACTACCAAAAGAACAACGCAAGAAAAAAAAAGGAATGCGTAGCTTTTTTTATCAAAATTGAAAGAAAAGTGACAGTTTTTCCATTGCTTTTTTGTTACATGCTTGTTCAAAGCGACGGACTGCACTGTCCTTTAATTTTTTTAAAAAATAAATTATCAGTAAAATGATAGACAACATCTCTTTTAACTATTTACTAAAAACCTACCGACAAATTGGTTTACTTAATTTTTTTAATTTTTTCAGAAAAATAACAAATATTGGGTCCCTGTACGTCGCTTTTGTTCTTCATGTTCTTGATATTTTTTAGAAAAGCGAAAGACTTAGGGCCCCTCTTCATCACTTTTCTAGAAATTTTCTTAAAAAAAGAATGCAAAAAAGGCACGGACTAAAGGACCATGTTCGTCGCTTTTTCTGAAATATTTTTGACAGCAGAAACTGCTTCCCATGTGCAAACAAATTTCATTTCAATTCAATTCAGCAAAATCCAATAAACCCAACAACAAACAAAACACACAAAATATATAATAACAAACATAATTAAACAATTAAAATTAATAAAATCATAAAATACAACGTTTTAAAAACTTACAAAGTAAACAAAAATATTCAAAATATTCTTAAAATAACAAAGAGAACCTAAAGTGTAGATTCTATGTATTCATCACTATCATCAGAGTTATCAGGAGCGGACCCTCTTGAAGAACAGGGTGGAGGCCAACGACGAGGTTGAGCGCATATTCTTTGATTTTCTCAATTTGTTCATTTATAGTTTTTTGCTTAGCAACCCTTTTTACTTCATACTCTAACAATACCATTTACTGAGACATAATATATATATAAACCCTGTCAATGACCTCGACTTGACATGACAATTCAATACCTTCTAAATTTGATTGGAGTCGTCATATGTTATTTTGAAAGCCCATTCTATATAATCGGCCTTTATGTGTTTCTCCTACCAGTTTTTTTGTTCAAAGTTTGAGTGGATTGTTCAGGCAGTAGGTGGACCAAATCTCCCATCTCAAGTACGTGTCACTCATACTCTTATTGTATATTAAAAATAACAGTTAGAATCACAAATGATTCTTTGCTGGAGATCTTCTACAGAGGTTTGGATGACAACAACAAAGTAGTAGCAGTCATATTATAATTGGAGGGACTTTCATGGCTTACACTTTTGTCGAGGCTAGCTAGAGACTCAAAAGGGCAGCGAAGACCAACAGAGCATGGGGCCCTAGAGACACTGAACTGACAAGAAGCTCCTTCTCAGTTGATATGCCCAAATTAACACTCTAACAGAAATAGTGACGAAGGCCTCCACCTGATCCACAGAAAGAAGAGAAGAGGCTGATGTGCAAGGCCATAAGAGTAGGACCCTCCGGGAGCACCTTTAGATCGAGTACGACCTATGATGACAGAGATCCCACCGGAGGGTTTGATCCCGACTGTGCGACTGACACCTAGGGCGTCCCAGGTATGTTCTACCCCCTTTTGTTCCTTATTTCTACCTGGGGTGTAGTGTGGAAACTACACCTGAAACAACCCGAAAGTGCCTGAAAACATTCCTCGGAATGTCCAAAATTATAAATTCTATATATCTCAAAATCCATTTGTTATTTCAAAAATCTGACTTCATATTCTTATTTAGGGGGTCAAAATTAGGGGGAAAAGGGTCTAACCCCAATTTTAGAGCAATCGAATCATAATTTTAAATTTCCAAAATTTCAATTTCCAAAGACAATCTGCGACAGCACTGCGATGCACACTCGTCGCGGACATGTGTTAATTTGTCCTCTGCGCATATCCGCATCATGTATTTTGCTACCAATGATTTCTATTTAGGTGCAAGGGTTTGGGGTCTTGGGCCTAAGTGTTTCCAAATGTGTTTTTATCTATACTTAGCCTTAATTCTCGCTCGTATCATCCTACACATTCCCCAATACTCACTTAAAACACTTAGCCATATTTTTACTCCCAAATTTAAGTCCCAAACCCTCATTCTAAACTAAGGTTATCCTTCAAGGTTTTTCTTCAAGCTTTAAGCCTCCATCTCCAATCTTCACCAAAGGTATATGGGTTTCATTCATGGGTTTCTTTCATCCATGATACCTCTTTTACTCAAATTGCATGATTTAAAGATGATTTACAAATGGATCTTATATATTATGAAATTCACTGCACATAATGTCAAACATATGTAAAGTTGTGACTTTTTTACTATGTTTTGAGCTATAAATCTTTGATTTATTGTGAGATTTGATGAGGAGTTTTGATGTATATTGCTTGAGGGTGTTGCAAGGTGTTGATTGATGATTTTACAATGTATTTTCTTGCATTATTTTACCTCTAAATTGCATGGTTTTATACAACCATTTCACACCTCTTAAGTGTTTGATAAAATGTTTGGATGTGGTTTCTTAAGGAGTTGAAGGTCCAAAGCATGAGATATGATATGATTGATTATATGATGATAAAATGCGCTTATGTATATGATAAACT
>DF361208.1:26761-49259 GCA_000787875.1 Solanum virginianum | reverse complement strand
GCGCTTATGTATATGATAAATTCTATATAAAGTATTGCATTAGACCATGCCCAATCCGGGGGGACTAAGAACTCGAATAACCTAGATGGAGATTTGTACTCATCAACCTAGGGAAGGGTTTATACTTCTCCACCTTGGTGACGGGGAGGCATTACCACCAACCTAGATGAGGGTTCATACTCATCCACCTAACTGATGGGGCAACATCATCAGTAACCTATGAAAGGGTTGTAAATTTGGAAATCTAGCTTGGTCTCTTCTACACATATGATATCCTACATAAGCATGAGTTACTTGAGCATGTTTTACTTATGCATTGGTCATTCATATCATATTGTTATACTATGTCTGTTGCCTTTTGTTATGAATTTTGATCATGATTCTTAATTCTTGTTTACGTTGCATCCTACATACTTAGTACATTCAAATGTACTAACACATACTCTATACCTACATGATATCACCATGTAGGGATTGATGCCCAAATTGATCATCATCCTCCTCAACGTGGCTAGTTTGGTGTTATTCAAGCTAGTTGGTGAGTACTCCACTTCGGGGACCTTAGTCTATGTTCTCTTGTTATGTACTGAGACATTTTTTCTTATGTTCTATTTGACTATGAGGGTGAGCCTGGTTACTTTGTCTTGGCCCCTGCTCTTATCTAAGTATTAAAGGTGTTTGTTGGACATATTATGTATCTATGATATGCGCTTGAATTTTCTCTCTTGATTACGATAATATGGAAGTGTTTCCCTTAGGTCTGGCTTCCTCATTCTTTTATCACTTGATACTTGATTTATTGTTTTCGCATCCAAGGATGTGTAACGATGCTCTAAGACGCTTGCTTGAGGTCCCTTTGGGTTCCACTTACATCGTATCACGTCCATTCCCTAGGTTAGGATCATGATAAACTTGGTGTCAGATCCCTAGGTTGATAGATCCTCGGAGTCCAACTACTGCATCAATTAGAGCGCTTATTCATGGTTGTGAAGTGCGCTATGGCTATGAATAGGAGGCTATGAATTATTTTAGGAAATATTTCTCTTATTTATATTCTAAGTCATGCTATAGAGTTGTGGTAAGTTTTTCCCCCTAATGATTGTTCTTTGCTATGCTAGATCATGCCAAACACTCAAGGATGAAGGGCCCAAACTCCATAGGAGCAACCTACCAATGGTGAGCTCCGGGATACTTTTACTATGCTTGCCCAAGTTGTGTCCTACCAAGTTAATCAAGGGGACCAAGCCACCTATGCTACTACTCCAGGAGCTAGGGTAAGAGACTTCATGAGGATGAATTCTTTGGCATTTGATGGGTCAAAGGTCGATGAAGACCCGTAAGAGTTCATAGATAAGGTCTATAAAATCTTTAATATCATGGGTATTGGGCTAAATAAAAAGGTAGAGTTGGCGGCGTACCAACTTAAAGGGGTAGCCCAAATATGGTATGATCAATGGAAGGGTGAGAAGTGAATTGGTAATGTGGTGCTTTGGGAAGAGTTCAAATTGGCTTTCCTTAATCAGTTTTTCCCTCTTGAGCTTAGGGAAGCAAAGTTGGTAGAGTTTATGAACTAGAAACAAGGTGTTATGAGTGTGAAGGAGTATATCCTCAAGTTTAATCAACTTTTAAAGTATGCTCTTCATTTGGTGGCCGATCCTAGATCTAGGATGAACAAGTTAGTGATAAGGGTCTCCAATTTGTTAAGTGAAAAATGCAGGTTTGCCATGTTAATTAGTGTCATGGACTTGTCTCGGTTGAGGACCTATGCCGAGTAAATGGAGGAGGAGAAATTGAGGAAGATAAGGGGGCATGAGGCCAAGAGGGACCGTCTTAGGGGTAAGTTCCCAAAGAGTGGTTGGTTGCATCAAGGTTAAGTGTCTCATCATGCTACTAATAGGGATTTTGCCAATGACTTCCCTAGGCCTCAAGGTGTTGGTGTTGTGGCTCCCATTGATGTATGTCCTACATGTGGGAAGAGTTATAGGGGCCCGTGTTTGAAAAATTCTAAGGCATTCTTTGGTTGTAGAGAGCTTGGTCATAAGAACGTAGATTGTCCAAGAAACTGTGGCAAAGTCCGGGGTGCTAATACGGTCCCATTGGGAAGAGGTAGTCCTCAAGGTTGTGTCTTGAGGCATAATCAATTTTATGCTCGGCAAGGGTTTGGTAAGGTCTCCGATGTTGTTATCGGTATATTGAAAATCTTTCAATTTGATGTATATGCTTTGATTGATCCAGGTACCACTCTTTCCTTTGTTACCCCTTTTGTTGTTAGAAAGTTCCATCTTGTCCATGAGTTGTTGCATGAGTCATATGAAGTGTCTACTCCTATTGGTGCCTCTATTATTGATAGGAAAGTTTATAGATTCATTTCATACATTAAAGCCCGTAAGTGGATCTCTAAAAGGTGTTTTTACCATTTTGTGAGGGTTAAAGATGTGGAGTCCAAAGTCTCTTCCATAGAGTCACTTCCGACTGTAAATCAATTTTTCGATGTCTTCTCAAATGACCTTCCTGGTGTCCCTCCTGAAAGGGAGATAATTTTGGCATAGATCTCCTTCTCGATACTCACCTATCTCTATTTCCTCTTATCATATGGCCCCAACGGAGTTAAAGGAGTTAAATGAACAATTGAAAGATTTGTTGGAAAAGGAATTTATTAGACCTTGTCAATCCCCATGGAGTGCCTCGGTGTTGTTTGTGAAAAAGAAGGATAGGTCATTTAGAATGTGTATTGACTACCAACAACTCAATAGGGCCACTATAAAGAATAAATATCCTCTTCCAAGAATTGATGACTTGTATGACCAATTGCAAGGGGCTAGCTTCTTTTGTAAGATTGATCTTTGGTCTGGGTATCATCAATTAAGGGTGAGGGAGTGTGATATTCCTAAGATAGCCTTCTGGACTAGATATGAGCATTATGTGTTTGTTGTGATGTCGTTTGGGTTGACTAATGCACCGACCATCTTCATGGACCTAATTAACAGAGTTTTCAAACCCTACCTTGATTCCTTTGTTGTGGTCTTTATTAATGATATTTTGATCTATTCACATAGTAAGGAGGAGAATATGGGTCCTTTGAGAGTTGATTTGCAAAGGTTAAGGAAGGAGAGATTGTATGCTAAATATGACAAGTGTGAATTTTGATTGAAAGAGGAGTAAGGAGGAGAATATGGGTCCTTTGAGAGTTGATTTGCAAAGGTTAAGGAAGGAGAGATTGTATGCTAAATATGACAAGTGTGAATTTTGATTGAAAGAGGTAGCATTCTTGGGTCATATGGTGTCGGGAAATAGTATAAAAGTGGATCCTAAGAAAATCGATGTTATTAGAAATTGACCTAGACCATTGACCCCATGGGATATTAGGAGCTTCTTGGGCCTTGCATGTTACTATAGAAGATTTGTGAATGGTTTCTCCTCCATTGCCTCCCCTATGACAAAATTGACTCAAAAGAAGGTTAAGTTTGTGTGGACTGATGAATGTGAGAGAAACTTCCAAATATTGAAGGATAGGCTTATGTCCGCTCCTATATTATCATTATCGGATGGTCTTGAGGGTTTTGTTGTGTATTGTGATGCATCTAAAGTTAGTTTGGGTTGTGTGGTAATGCAAAATGGTAAGGTCATTGCCTATGCTTCTAGGCAACTCAAAGTGCATAAAAAGAACTGCCCTACCCATGATCTTGAATTGGCTGCCATGGTGTTTGCATTAAAGATTTAGCATCATTACTTGCATGGGTTGCATGTTAATGTCTTCAGTGATCATAGGAACCTCTACAATGTCTTCAATAAAAAAGATATCAACTTGAGACAAAAAAGGTGGCTAGAAATTCTCAAAGACTATGACATGAATGTGCATTATCATCCAGGTAAGGCAAATGTGGTGGCGGATACATTGAGTTGGGTCTCCATAGGTACCCTAGCTCATGTTGATGGTGGTGGTAGGGAAATGCCTAAAGAGGTGCAGAGATTGTCTAGATTGAGGGTTAGGTTAGAAGAAGTTGGTGATGGCGTTGTTGTTGTTGATGGTTTCAAATTTTCCTTGGTTGATGAGGTGATAGCGAAACAAGATCGTGACTTGTCCTTGCTTGAATTGAAGGCTTGATGAAAGAGGGCAAAGTAGAGGTTTTCTCCCAAGAGGGAGATGGTGTCCTTAGATACCAAGGTAGGTTGTGTGTGCCTTGTGTTGATGGTTTGAGGGAGAAGGTCCTTGATGAGGCCTATAATTCTTCTTATCCTATTCACCTCGATTCCACCAAAATGTATAGAGACTTGAGGTATGTGAATTGGTGGGGAGGCATGAAGAGCAACATTGCCAAATTCATTTCTGGTTACCATAGTTGCCAACAAGTCAAGGTTGAATATCAAAGGCCAGTTAGCCTAACCCAAGATGTATAGATTCCCACTTGGAGGTGGGAGGTAATTTATATGGATTTTGTGGTTGGGTTACCCGTGACTAGAAAAGGTTTTGATTCTATTAGGATGGTGGTTGATAGGATAATAAAATTGACTCACTTTCTACTGGTTAAGACCACATATGGGGCTGAAGAGTATGCAAGGTTTTAAGGTCCTTTGGAGGAACCAACAAATCGAGAGTGTTACTTAGGAGGTCGAAGAGGATATGTAAATGCGGTATCCTTATCTTTTCCACTCCACTAAGTCTACTAAGTCTTGGTCCTAAGTGTTCTCAAACGTGTTTTTACCTATACTTAGTCAAATTTCACCCTCATATTACCCAAAATATTTTCTAATACTCACTCAAACACTTAGCCATATTTTCAATCCCCAAACTCAAGTCTCAAACCCTCATCCCAAACTAAGATTCTTCTTCAAGCTTCAAATCTCCATCTCCAATCTTCACCAGTTCATCTCTAAGCTAAGGTATGTGGGTTTCTTTCATGGGTTCCATTCACCCATGATACCTAACTTTTACTGAAATTGCATAATTTGAGGTTGATTTACAAATTGGTCTTGCTTATTATGAAATTCACTGCACACTATGTTAAAGTTATGTGAAATTGTGACTGTTTTGCTATGTTTTGAGCTATAAATCTTTGATCTATTATAAGATTTGAGAAGGGGTTTTGATGTTTGTTACTTGAAGGTGTTGCAAGGTGATGATTGATAGTTTTACGATGGATTATCTTGCATGATTTTATCCCTATATTTCATGGTTTTATACTAGCATTACACACCCTCTAAGTGTTTGATAAAATGTCTGGATGTGGTTTCTTGAGGAGTTGAAGGTCCAAAGCATGAGATATGATATGAATGACTATATGATGATGAAATAACCTTATATATATGATATACTCTACATAAAGTGTTGCATTAGACTATACCCGATCCGGGGGAATAAAAGCTTGGGTAACCAAGGTGCGAGTTTGTACTCATCAACCATGTGAGGGGTTTGTACTTCGCCACCATTGTGATAAGGTGTGATTATCATTAACCATGTGAGGGGTTTGTACCACACAACCACCAAGGGGTTTGTATTTTGAATAGCTAGCTTGGTCTCTTCTACACATGTGATATCCTACGTGACTAGTTCGGTGCTACTCAAACTTGTTGGTGAGTCCTCCACTTCGGGGACCTTATTCTACGCTCTCTTGTTATGTATTGAGACACTCTTCTTTATGTTCTACTTGACTATGAGGGTGAGCCTAGTTGCTTTGTCTTGGCCCTTGCTCTTATCTATGTAGTAGAGGTGGTTGTTGGACATGTTATATACCTATGATATGAGTTTAACTCTTGTCTCTTGACTATGATATTGTGCAAGCTTTTCCCTTAGCCCCTTTGCCCCTATTCTTGCTCTTTAATGTTTTTATATGTTGTCGCGACAAATGATGTGTAATGACAAGTTAAGAGGCTTGTTTGGGGTTTATTCGAGTTCCTCATTCACCGTGTCACGTCTAGGACCTAGGATTGGGTTGTGACAGTGCACAATACTCCTTCCAAGACTAAAAATATGCTCATGAACATCGACTCAAACATCTCAAATTAGTTCAACCCAACTTTCTCAAATAACTCTGTAAGTCAAAATTAGAACTCAATGCAATACAACTCAAGATTCGAACTAGGTACTCATCACATGCATATATGAAACAAGAAAATGTACTCCTCAGGCTCAACTTACTCAGCTCGGAAAATTAGATTCATAATCTTAATTCAGTTAGCATGCAAGGAAAACAATAAGTTGTAGGGCTAGGATATCAAGCATTCGATTAATATTCCTATTTCATGGTAATAACAATGCAACTCATCACAATTACTCGAATATATTAATGAAGTCTCAAAACAAGTGCAAGAACTTAGAATCACATGATTTTCATTATTCCATTTCTAATCACAAACTCAACTCAAGCAGATGAAGGGGCGTGTGAATGAACTCAATCCAATGCTTTAGATAGCCTTACATACCTGAAATGAAGGATGACACAATTTTCCACAAGGATTTGGCCCTAACCTCAGGAACCCTAGCTTCTTCTCTTCTTCTCTTAAGAACTCTAATCTAAAGTTGTGCATAAAAGGCTTTAGACTGACTTTAGAAAAACTTTTTCAACTAAAAATGACCTATTGATCATGTTTTAAATTTAGGAGGGGTTGGTAAAGGTCTGTAATGCCCCTCACGAAACAAAAGAAAAAAGTTCGCCTCGAAAACATGGGGTCTTTGTGTTTTTCCGAGATTTTTCATCGAAAATTCTCCGAACGAGTTTTCTAATCCCGTAGAAAATTTTTGGATCAAAACTAAGTTCATGTCCCCCGCAGGTGCGCATCGCACACCTATCACGCACCCTTACTGGAATTCATTTTCGCATCAAAAAATTATCTTTTGATCCAACTGCTCTAAAAATCAATTGAGAGCACTTTTGCAATCAATTTTTCATGCTGCTTGCAAATTCGACCTCAGATTTGCCATCGGAACATGAGAAGACGCATTATGTGCACATCTCTCCTCTAAGATATTTTAATAACTTGACTGGGTGTGACATATTATAACAAAAACATCCAAAGTGTCCCAAATATCAAGGATACATCACAAATTGCCAATGCATTCACAATTTACTCCAATTCCAATGTAACTGCTTGCAAATACCCTCACACAAATCCAATTACTCACGAAACAATCCAACAACTTATAATTATCTCATAAACATACTCAAATCTAGTCCCAAAAAGTTAGCCAAACCTACCTCGATTCGAAATCGTAATAGAACTGAGCTCCCACACAATTAATGCCTCAAAAACGAGATCGAATCAATCAACCACTATCAAGAATAGATAATATGTGTCAAGAGATGAATTTTGATACCCATATTAGCACGAATTGGACTTCGGAGCAAAATGGTAAAAAATAGGGCTAAATTCCAAAGTTCACGAATCCAAAAATTGACTAGAAATTATGATTCTATACGAGAAAAGGAGTTTGTGGTGAAAATCTCACTGAAATTGAGCTCAAAGTGAAGGTGAAATCAACACTTAAAAGTTTCAAGAACATAGACATGGAAAACCCAATTTTAAACCTTCAAAATCATGAAATTCAAGACAAAATCAAGAGAAAACTAATGGAAATTAATTAATTTGATGATATAAACACTTACCCAAAAATTTTCCACAAAAATCCTCGCCAAATTCGCCCCAAGAAAGGTTGAAAATGATAAAAATTGAGGTAATAGATGTTCTGTTCATGTACAATCACTACTGCCCAACGTCATCTTGACCTAGTTACCGATAAAGCTCGTGAAAACTAGTCAAAACTCAAAATATCAATACTACCCTCGAAAACTTCAAAAATTACAACGAGATCATTTCTAGCTAGTTTCACCATTCGAAACCACTGGAATTGTTGGCATTTCGATTAGTGTTTTCGAACTCCAAATGTTGACCGAAGTCAAACTTAGGCTCCGAAACTAATTGAAAAAATGCAACTTTGCGTCCAAAATCTCCATTTTAACTCCAAATTTAGTTTTGTCACTACTTCTAGACCAAATTCGACGTTCTTGAGTTAATGAAATCAACAGATTTCTGTTCTGACCCCCGAAACTCGGAATGACACAAAAGCTCATTTTTTCAACAACTTAATCTTCCAAAAATTCAAAATTCATATTTTTCACTTTTAAAATACAAGATCTCAGTTCCAACAACACTGATAGTTCCAAATATGTCTAAAGCAACTTATGAAAGGACAAAATAGCAATTTTTACAGATAAGCGAAATAATGACCGGCAAGGTCATTACAACTTACTGTGCATTCGCACAATTGTGAAGAGATGCAAGACCCTCTCCCTGATTACTAGAACCTCCTACAATACATTGTTTGCAGACAATTCTTACAATACTCTACATCAACTCAGTCTTCTACGAAACAACCATCACCAAATTCCATCTCGTCAATTCGTTAAATGGCAATAGAGAAGCAATGCAATTTATGGACAAACATCCACTATTATCACTATTCCTTCTATCTATTTTTATGGTTGAGGCTCCGTTAAATCAATCTCCCCTGAGTTGAAATGGTAAATACCTTTCACTACTATAATAGTAAAGTTTATATATATTCACCCAGGTAAGCTCCTTCTCGTCGTTGTTTTTCCATTTATATAATGTATGTGTCCTTCTCGGCTCATTTTGTTTTTAATTGTTTATTGCTCATATTACTATTTAAATTAGTAAATCTAACATAGTACTACAATATAGCCTAACAACAAGCCAAAACTTTGGCTCTTCTTCACCTAATTTTCTATTGCCATTTTTTTTTAATTTATTCTTCTTTAAAAAACTTTCTACTTTAAGTGACTAGCATGATAAGTCTGAATCAAAGAAGCTCATTTTTAAGAAGTGTTCATGCAGTGGGAGAGCTACAGCTAATCAAGGGTGTGCGAATGAATATTCTTCGTCTAAAAATTACTGTATACACATACATCAAAATTTATGAATTGTCAATATATATATTTCTTTGCACAATCTGGTATAATTAATGTCTTCATTTAGTGGAAAAAGCGCGTGAAAAGTTTTTGTGAGAATAGGATTTCAAATCTCACTTCTTTTTGTCCAAAACTCACGTAATTCTCCTAAAGAATTTTTTTTGGGTCCACTAATCCACCAATTTTCTTCTTTAACCCTTCTTTATTTTTTAAAGTCCTTTTTTTTACATCTCTTTTGCCCTTTCTAAAACCAAAGCTATTCTATTTGACCTCTTTAAGAATCATTAGATACTATTTCTTCCTTCATAATTTATATGATAATACTATTTAATTATTTATTTAATTATAAATTATTTATTAAGAATAAAAAAGTAATTCTAAATTTACATCACTTGTAATTATAAAATAATATATTTTGACATAGTGAATATTTATTAATTGTTAAATTTAGTTGAAACCTTGATTTGGATATTTATTTGTAGTAGATTATAAATAATATTTCAAACAAATTTCTATCAAGAAAATAAGATGAAACGATTATTTGCAATTATACATATATTATTGTATTTTTCATTTCCTCGTAAGTAGGTTATTAGGAGCTCTAGATCGAGAAAATTTAATAACAAATTAATTTTTTCATATTTTCTAGCAAAATCACGGGACTAGTCAAGATTTATAACCTTTGATTAGAGAATTCTCACACATTTTCTATCAAAACACAAGAAATTTAACCTATTAAAATTAAAAAGTAGAAAAACTGAAGATCCAAAATAACTTTAGATTTAAGTAAAAATTGATAAATTGGTATTTTTTCAAAAAAAATTGTGATATACATTCAATAAAAATCTTGACCCATTCATTATAAAATTTATACAATTTATCGTGTAAGTTGAGAAAAAAAAAATTAGATGATTTGTATTTGGTGGGAAAATTTTTTATTAACATCGTTTTGTTAGTTACTTTTTAAAATTTGCACACTCTTCATAAAATGTTTGGCTCCACCACTGAGGAGAATAGATCTAGTGTACGCAGATCTTACTTCTACCACATAGCTAGGGAGGCCGTTCTTGATAGACCTCAGCTCCAAGTGACGGATATCATCAATAAAGGAATAAAAAATGGGATACAAAAGAAGGAAGGATTCCGAACTGTGTGATGTATGTCCCTAGGATTCCCAACTGTGTGATGTACGTCCCTACTCCATCTACACAACACTTTGATCGACATTGATTTATCACAGTAATTACTCCTAAAACAAACCATGCTCGATAGTGCCTGCGAAGCATAAACTAGGAGTTAAATAAATTAGCTCATAGGGTCATTAAACAAGCTCATTATGAGTTAAATAAATTCGTGTTTCTGAAAGAGTTGTCCACAACTCAACTCAACCCTTCAACTTCTCTCTTGTCCACAACTCCTCTTGAAAGATGAAGAGAGATCTGACGTTGCTGTTGACAATAGTAGATAAGATCAAATTCTAACACTTGTAAAAACACTAAAGGAAAAAAATCATAATAGCAATATTTCTCGAATCAGCATGTTGGAGGCCTACTCAAAAAGTTCAATGCCAAGAAACAATATTGTTTGTTTGTGCTTCATCTGTCCATCACAGAGTGAATTCTGGTGGCATCTGAAGGAATAAGCTCTAATAAGCAATCTATGTTTGAAACTTCAATGCATGCAAGTATTCCTGATTAGTTCGTTTCTACAATTTCTACTTAGCTGGTTCTGTGTTGACTTACTTCACTTGATCTCCTTTGATGGCGGTTCTTCATTCTTTAGATAACTGCATGAGAGCTTTGAAATTGCATTCCGTTCAGGTCTTTAGTTATAGTCAAATTGCTAGCAACGCTCTATAATAATAAATTATTTTTTGTACTTTTTGGTGGCCATTTTTAAATCGATAACTCCCTTCTATTTTCCAATCACGGCATGTAAGAAGCTTCTGAAGCTTTTTATTTTTTTAAGACATCCATAGTAAATTATAATAATAATCAACAATTTGTTCACAAATACAAGAATTCGTCTCAGATTTGTTGTGATTCCCCGGGAAGGTACCCTTGGCATGACCGGTACCCAGAAATCATTGTTGGTCTCGAAGCGAACCACTTGGCTCAATCACTCATTCATCAACAGCGGAAGACTCAGTAAAATAATGATTAAAACTGACAATCCACATCAATTCAATATTGTGAAAATAGTTTGAAAAGTAAAAATCTTCAAAATGAAACATCAACTCTATTCCTTCAGCATCTATGAAGCCTCTATCACTAAACATCTAGATGGTGCCAATGAAAGGTTCATGGTTACCTCGAATAAAAAATAAATAAAAGTTCTAAACTCAAAGCAAGAAAGATAAGGGGGCATCCTCCGAATGTAGGAAATGTCTCACCAATTACCAGAATGTCACAAGATCCTCAATAAAGCACCTGTTGATGACCTTTAATACCTGTCTCTGTATCATAAGACGATGCAGTCCAAGTGGACGTCAGTATGTGGAATGTACGAGTATGTAAAATATGTGAAAAGAAAAGGACATGATCAAAGATATGCAACTCAACAATCAACTCATTTCAAGAGATTCAACTCAACTCGACTCAATAAAACATGCAAGTTTAAGAGTAAAGTTATGCTTTGAAAATAAACTCAATAACACAAACTCACACTGAAATAAACCAATCACTAAGTGAGAGTTTCTCTTATCTAACTATCATCAACATATGAGCGAGTGATGATACAACGAAGTGATGTCGTTACTACATTCATCCAATACCTTGCCAGGGGAAAGGACATCCCATCAATGGATCCAATAATATCCTTTAAAGGGACTTCAGAGGTATAGACTCTTTTAATCCTATGCTAGCAGCATAGTTTACGGAATTGATTTATTTATACTCTTACCCAAATCAGTGCTCAATACTACTCTCAAAACATGTTCTCAAATTTATCAATGAGTAGATTGCTCACAAATATCTCATCAAGTTTTATTGGACTTTAATTTAAATATCAAACTCATCTCAAGACATCATCATCATCAAAATATTTTCTCAAAAGATCATTTAAACTTGATGCTCATTTTCATCAAAAACTCATTAAAACATCCATCATCTCATCAAAACATGTTCCTCAAAATATAATCCTTTGGACTCAATAAAATACATATGTAACATCAGTTTAAGTTACTCTTTCATCGATGTAGAGAAAAGCCATCATCTTAAAAGCCATCATCTTCACTCCCAATATGTAAAACTTTGATTTAAAGTAATACTTTGTTTAATGCATGAAAACTATCAATCTCATCACCAACTAACGTATAGAAAAACCATTATAATCAACTTCATTAGTGTTCATGAGAAAGTATCCATGAATGACAACTCCAATAATATAAGAGATAAAATAATAATAATCTCAGTGCATAAATATACCTAACTCAATGGAAGAGAAATTAACTCACTTAAAATTCAAGAATTTAGGCAAAACTCTAATCAAACTCAATTGCGGGAATTAACATGTGGGGTGCACGGACGAACTCAGTCCAACACTCTGAGTAGGCTTACAACACTTAGAAAAATTTCACTAAGTCACACAGGCACCTATGAGACCTCATTTATGGGTCGTAGGTCACTCTATGGACAGTAGGTGTCACGACCCAACCTATGGGCCGTGACTGGTACCCGATTGGGGCACCCAAACAATACTACTAAGCCAAACTCAGAATATATGCACCATACTGTTTACAGAAATTTTGGCAGAGTTTCCTCTGTTTTACTGACTAGCCACCTGAAAACAAAAGGGTACCAACAGACAGAACCAACAGATCAACAGACATATCCATATATATATATATATAGCGGGCCGACAAGGTCACCGCTGCGGTTAAACCGCCCAACAAACACAGCATAGCAAACGTACTATCCAAACTGTCTGACAAAGTCTCCCATACTCAGCATACTAGCATAATATACAAACGGACTGACATAACCCATGCTCACAGGAGTCCACAGACCTCTATACAGACATACTGACAAATAAGATGGGACAGGGCCCCGTCGTACCCAAAATGAACATAGTATAAAATACCAAAATAGCAAATATACCAAGAGTAGCTCTGGAGCAAGGGAGCTCGTCAACTGCAAATCGGAGGTCCTAGGCTGGAGGCCCGCTACCCTGTACGTTTGAACCTGCGGGCATGAAACACAGCCCCCGAAGAAAGGGGGTTAGTACGAAAGATGTATCGAATATGTAAAGTAGAAGACACAAATGTAATGAGTGAAATAATCGACAGAAGTACAGGAATCAAACTCATATGCAATATCAAACAAATTATTTCCCTTTGGATTTTTCAAATGTGTCAAATGGATGCATAACGGATGGGAACGATGGCGACCTCCATATTCGCGCCATACTACAGCATCACACCAGAAAGTTCAAATCTTCGAACAATCTCCAACACACAGCACAAATGTAGGATAAGTGAGTCGGCGTCCCTAAACTTAGTTATCCTATAATAAATGTGACATAAAGCCACCAAACTAGAGGCCAATCTCACCTCAGCACCGAACTAAGTGAAGCCGACCCTTGGACCGAGCCGACCCCGCCGTATCCAACCAACTTCGAAATATATAAATATAGTATATTACACACGACCATAACCAGTCCAGGAACTGGTGAACGAAATTATAGAGGCACGAACAGAGTAGTGAGGACCATATGGAATAATTGGAATTCTGGAATAGTGGAAAATTATTCATATTCTATAATAATGACATATATACATAGTTCACTTTAAGTTCTTTTATTATTTTCAAAGTGTTAGGACAAAGGTGACCTCAAACTTGCCAAACTTTCTTAAGGCTCAAACTTCTTAAATTTTCATATCTATCAAGGTTGATTGATTTACATAATAAGCAAACGGGTCAAACCTACATAGGTGCCAAACTTGTCATAGAGTTACAAGAAGCCATTTTGAACCATAAAACTTCATTAATTTGCTAACGAACTTTGTTCCTTACCAAAACTGAAAAACAGGCCAGCAATACATTATCTACATACTCAACATGTTCAAATACTTCTACAAGCTTCAAGAGCCCAATTATACCCTTCAAACGTCAAACGGAACCTTAAAACGCCAAGACGCAACATTTCACATTCTTACCAAAATATAAAAATCTAGACAGCCTCCAAGTTGTGTACATACTTGACATACTCAAACACTTCTACACACTCCAAGAACCACAACACAACACCCTAACGCCCAACGTAAACTCCTAACACTAAAATGCAACAATTTAACACTACAAGAACCCAACTTCGACCAAGTCTCCGAAAGTGCGCACAATAACTTTCCAACACTCTTCTCACCTTACAAGAATCATATTTTATACCAACTATATATAAGGACATAAAATTGAGACAACATAAACTCATACATACATATATTCCCAACGTTTGAACCTGCGGGCATGAAACACAGCCCCCGAAGAAATAAAGACATAAAATTGAGACAACATAAACTCATGCATACATATATTCCCAATTTTGAACTACACCTCTCAAGCTTCGAACTCAACTAGACAATCAAACTCTCATTGTTATTCTTTCAATTTAACACCCTCCAAACTATTTACAACCTTTAATTTAACTCAAAAGAAGAGAAAATTCAACTTACCTTCACAATCCTTTTTCAACTTCACAACTTCGATTATGGATTTTCAAGTGTTTTCTTGACAAACTAATGCTCCACTCAAAAGAAGAGAAAATTCAACTTACCTTCACAACCCTTTCACAACTTCAAAACTTTGATTATGGATTTCCAAGCATTTTCTTGACAAACTATTGCTTCTACGATGCTTAGGGGGTCCAATATAACAAGCTTGAAGCCTTAGATTTGAAGAAGGAATCGAAACCAACAATTTTGTATGGTGTTACTGTAGCAGTTACTGTAGCAACCCGAGAGGGTTGCTACTGTAGCTCTTCATCTCTTTCATTTTTCAACAATTTTTTTGGTTTTTACTGTAGCAACCCATAGGGGTTGCTACTGTTCATCAGAAAGGCCATTTTTTTTCTAAGTGTTGGGAAGATGAGGGAAATGTCTTGTGACCTCTTCTTGTAACGTATGTGTATGTATATATAAATAAAGGGAAAAGGTTAGGGACAATATCTTGGTCTAGTTTACCCTTGAACCAATCACAAGGTCACACACTTAATATTCTAGAATGGTATTTTCCAACATATAAATACATAATAAAAAGACCTATAACACTTGGTCTTGCAAGTGTACACTTGTACATGTAGATGTCCATAGGTTTATGCACATATACTTATATGAACGTTCCAACTTAAATTCTCAATTTCTTATACATGTAGATGTCCATAAGTTTATGCAAACACACTTATATGAAAGTTCCAACTTAAATTCTTAATTTCTTCAAAATACACTTAAGTGTCAAGTTTCCCAAAAATTACAATGTTGGTCCAAAAGTTCAAAATGATTCCAAAATACCAATATACGGGTTCTAACAGTAGGTGGCCTTCCTGGTTTTCTTCCAATCACTTTTCTGATTCATTTTTCTCAATTTTCTTTGTGGTGAATTAGGGGGTGTTACATTATCTATCATTCTTGAATGAAAAGCAATCTAGGAACCTTGTCAAGGCATGAATCATATCCAGGACTCCAACAATCAAATAGGCCATAATAACTCATGCAATCAATCAAAATAAGCATTTCAGAAAATAATCAACCAACAAATCTAACCACTCATCAATCGGACACTTGGACTCTATCGTCACTCAAACTCGAAACAGAAAGGAACTCAAGGGATAGAAAGTGATAGAAAGGAACCGTTAACATCAACTCTCTTATCATTAGCAGGCAAGAATAAATAAGGGTACTTGGACTTCATATCCTTTTCAGCTTCCAAGTTGCTTCTTCTACAAACTGATTTTTCCACAGCACTTTGACAGATGCAATCTCCTTGGTTCTCAACTTGCGAACCTGATGATCAAGGATTTGGATAGGATCTTCTCATCACTAAAGTTGTCCTTCATTTCAAAACTCTTAATAGGCATAACCAACTGTGGATCTCCCAAACACTTCTTAAGCATGGAAATATGGAAGACTGGTGGATGGCCTCTAACTCTGGTGGTAGATCTAACTCATAAACTCTACTCAAACATCCCAATTACCCTTGAAGTCAATGATGCAGCCCTGCAGCATATTCTCCAAGGTTTGAATTTTGAGTTCTGCCTGGCCATCTGTCTGTGGATAAAAAGCAGTTTTGGGCTTCACCTTTGAACCCAAACCTTTCTAGAAAGATCTCCAAAACTAAGCAATAAATTGAGCTCCTATATCTGAGATAATGGACAAGGGAACTCCATGTAACCTAAGAATCTCTTTAATGTATAATTGGGCATAATCCTCTATGGTGTCAGTGGTCTTTGATGTAAAAAATGTATAGATTTTGTCATCGATCAACTATTACCCAAATCAAATCATGCTATCTGTGGGGACTCGATAAGCTAGTAATAAAGTCTATGTTAACCATCTCCCACTTTCATTTTAGCATCTTAAAGTACTAAGCTACTCCACATGACTTATGATGCTCAACTTTGACTTGTTGGCAATTTGGGCATTTAGAAAAAACTCGACAATGTCCCTTTTCTTTCCACTTTGCCAGTAGACTTCTGTCAAGTCATGGTACATCTTAGTTGATCCTAGATAGATAGAATATTTGGAATTATGGGCTCCTACCATGATATTTTCTTGAATACATCTAACATCTGGAATACACAAACTCCTTGATATCTCAATACCCCATCTTTCCCATATGCACATCTGCCTTTAATTGTCATAAGATAAGGTCTTTGTCTTACTTCTCCTTCACCTTCAGTATGAGAGATGAGGTAGACCCACTATGCAAAAGAACACCATCTTTACCTAATTCATCTAGTTGAACTCTCAATCATGCCAGTCTGTGAACCTCTTAAACCAACTCTTTATTCTCCTTATCCAAATAAGTGGTACTTCCCATAGACAACCTACGAAGAGCATCAGCAACCATATTAGCTTTACCTGAATGGTAAAGAATACTTATGCCATAGTCTTTGAGTAACTCAAGTCATCTCCTCTGCCTCAAATTAAGCTCCATCTAGGAGCATACATATTGCAGGTTCTTATGGTTTATGAATATATCAACATGGGTTCCATATAAGTAGTGGTGCCATAGCTTAAGAGTAAACACCACTGCTGCCAATCCAAGTCATGCAACGGGTAATTCCACTCATACACTTTAAGTTGCCTAGAAGTATAAGCAATAACTTTACCCTTATGCATAAATAGACATCCTAATCCCATTGCAATAAATGACAAATCTATTCATTCCTTCAGGCAATGTCAACACAAGGGCAGTCGCCAACCTTGTTTTCAACTGAAAACACCTCTCACACTCATCAGTCCATTGAAACATGACCTTCTTCTAAGTCAATTTAGCTAATGTCGCAGATATAGAAGAGAACCTATCAACAAAATTTGCGATATTAACTAGCCAAACCAGAAAACTTCTTATATAAGTCGGAGAGGTTGGTCTAGGTCAGTTCTTAATCACCTCAATTTTTTGAATGTCCACTAGAATGGCATCACCCAAAACTATATGGTCTAGGAGTTCTATCGATTTAAGCCAAAACTCACACTTTGAAAACTTCACATATAACTCATTATCCTTGAGCATCTGGAAAGCAATTCTGAGGTGATTAGCATGTTCCTCCTCTCCTCTAGAATATTTCAAAATATTATCGATAAACACAATCATGAACATATCAAGATACTGCATGAATACTTTATTCATCAAGTCCATAAAGGTTGTAGGTGTGTTTGTCAATCCAAAGGACATTACCAAAAGCTTGAAGTGACCATACCGGGTTTGAAAAACCATCTTTGGGGATGTCACTTTCTCTCACTTTCAATTGGTGATAGCCTGATCTCAAGTCTATCTTAGAGAAAATAGTAGCACTTTGAAGTTGGTCAAATAAGTGATCTATCCTTAGGAGGGGTTACTTATTCTTGACATTCACCTTATTCAATTAGCAATAGTCAATACATATCCTGAGTGATCCATCATTCTTTTTCATCAATAGAACCGAAGCACCTCATGGAGAAACACTCGACCTTATAAATCCCTTCTCTAGCAAATCTCTCAACTGTGCTTTCAACTCTTTAAACTCAATAGGGGCATTCTATACAGTAGAATAGAGATAGGTTGGGTATTGGGAACAACATCAATTTTGAAGTCAATCTTTCTATCAAGAGGAACTCCAGGCAGATCCTAAAGAAACACTTTATGGAACTCATTTACATCCTAGAGGGCTCAATATCATCAGATTTAACTCGCACGAGGAGTTATATACATCCCTTAGAGATTAGATTTCTGACCTTCAAGTAGGAAATAAACTTACACTTAGGTTCTACAAAATTACCTTTCCATTTTATAATAGGCTCATTTGGAAATTAGAATTTGACTGTCCGAGTTCTACCATTGACAGAGGAATAATAGGCTTGAAGTAAGTCCATGCAAAGGATCACGTCAAAATCAATCTTTTCTAACTTCATTAAGTCTTCCAAAGTATCTATGATAAATATACATCGTACAACCCCTACATACCTTTTCCGCTAGAATAGACTCAACAGTAAGAGTAGAAATAGAAAATGGATCAAGCAAGCACTCAAGAAGAATCTCAAATCTACTAGCCACATATGGTGTCACGAAGGATAGAGTTGCACCTGAATCAAGAAAAACATAACAATCAAAGGTAAAGACTTGAAACATACCCGTTATAATATCTGATTACCTTTGGATGGTAGTGCTGTAGTAGAGGATGGGCCTTATTGTCCCCATATTGGACACTCTCTCTAGAAGTGACCCATCTGGCCATACTTGAAACAACCATTACCTTCCTCTCTATACTCTCCCAAATGCATCCTACCACATTTCCCACATGTGGTTTCCTCTTTGACCTAAGGGTCACACTAGCCAAAGATCGAGGACCCTATGTTATGGAGTGATTAGAATAGTGCCTAGCTAATAGATCTCTTCTACTAGTAGGATCAGTTACTTCTTGGACTAGCTAGGTTCAAGCCCTACTAACTTAGCCTTCTTGCTCACTTACTCCTCTCTATCTCTCTTCAAGCTATCGGGCAAAAACCATGAGCCTAGAGATGTCCATGCCCAGGATCAACAATGTCGCTTTACACTCCTTCTCCACATGTTTAACCAAGCTAGATATAAACTTCCTCATCCTTTCCCTCATGTCCTAGATCATCTCTAAAGCATACCTGGATAGCTAAATGAACTTGAGGCTATACTCTTTAACAGCCAGCACCTCCTGCTTCAAGTTCATGAAATCTTCAATCTTCACCTCCCTCTACTCCTCGGGAAAGAAGTGATCAAGGAAAGCACTCTAAAATTCATTCTAATTAGCAGCTTGGCATCCTCACCTCAACCATCTTCCCACTAATTATACAACACAATTTCCACATTCTTAAGCTGTTAGGAAGCAAGATCAACTTTCTAAATCTCAATCCCACGCATAACTTTCAACACCTTCCACATCTCATCAATGAAGTTCCAGGTGTCCTCCTCAACCTTCTACCCTGTGGAGCCTGGTGGGTTCATCCTCAAGAAATGTCCAAGTCTGATGGTAGCAGTCAGCTCTTGCGAGTTAGAACTAGGAGCCTATGAATCTGATTCCTACTTAGGGTGGCTATCAACTAGGTGAGCATAGTAATAGCTCCTCTAAAATCAACCTCTATAGTAGGAGCATGAGGAGCAATAGATGCCTATGGAATTCTAGCAGCTTTGGCTGGTCGACCTTAACCCCTCGCCTCTATTTGGGGAGGCACCTTTATTTAGGGAGGCACCTCTAAAGTGGGATTCTCATTATTACCAATTAGGGTATTTCTTTGGGTGACAATATGCCTAGAGTCATGATCTGCAAATATGTAAGTATGAGTTAGGAGCCTTATAAAGTTAAACTTTATTATACGTACTCAGAATACAAAAGAAGTGTACCCTTACTAATGTCTCATAGCCTCCTTCACAGACTCCTCGAGACACTTAACTTTTGGCTCTGATACAAAGTTTGTCAATCCAAGGGAGGATACCTTTGGTGTGGCCGATACTTAAAGAACCATTATTGATTCCCCAATAGAACCACCTGACTTCATTGTCATATCATACTATACAGCAGAAGAATGCTTAAGAAAATACATCAAATAGATAAATAAAATTATTATCAAAATATTGTTTCCAAGGATCAAGATATGAAATAGAATAACAATCAATAATCCTCCCCTCAATGCCTACGAAGCCTATATCTAATAATCTAGATGGTATAATGACAAACCATAGTCACCCAATCAAAAGAAAATAAGAATACTAAATGAAAGCAAAAGGGCTCCTCCTAAGGCAAGGAGGGTTCACCAACTCTGAAAGCAATAAGTTGGACCCCAACAATGCGCTGGTTAAAGTCCACTATCACCTGTATCTGCATCATTAATGATGCAGGCCCAAATGGACGTCAGTACATGGAATATACTGGCATCTAAAATGGCTCAAAAAAATAACAAAGACTCATACTTAGTCAATTAACTTGACTCAAAGATCAACTCAATAGCTCATAACTCTACTCAATGAATATGAAAGTTTAAGGTTTAAAATCATGCTTTGAAAATAACTCGGTATTATGCAACTCAATATAAACAAAAAGTGTTTAATCAAGTGTTGCTTGGAAATTTCTCTTAACCAACAAAACTCCCACCACCTTTAGTTTAATGATGTACAATCAAGGAGATGTCGTTACTACCCCCATCCTAAACTTACCAAGGTAAAGGTCGATCAACTCTCTCTTGGATCCAAAAAGAACGTTCATCTTTTGGGACATGACCCGTCAGAGTTAACTGCATAACTATCCTACACTGGCGATATAGTTAATTGGTTAAAGTAATTATTTACTCGTTCCCATATCGGTGCTCAATACCATACTTGAAACAACCATTACCTTCCTCTCGTCAATCAACTCAAAATCATCTCTTCTATATTATCTCAATCACTCAACAACACAACCAATCTAAGTCATCAACCATGTACAAAATCAAGACTCTTGACTCAAACTTAAACAATCATTTAGACTCCACTCAATCATGCACATCATGTGAAAAAATTAAGATGCTTATTAATTATGGATAAATGCATGCAATATGCTCCCCATGCTCAATCATACTTAATTTACTCAACTCAGACAGTCACAATCATGGTCTTAATCTAATTAATGCAACAAATGTTATATGGGATGATACAAATCAAGATTTACAGAACTTAATGTAAGTTTCATTTATATGACACCATGTAACTCATTATTTTATTGATAATAACTTATAGAAAGTCAAAAGAGATGCAAATAACTTAAAACAAGGATTATAGGATTTGTCAATACTCAATTATTATCCACAACTTAGCTTAAGAAGGTGGAAGGGCATGTGGATAGATTTAGTCCTATACTTTAGGAAGTCATACATACCTAGAATAAAGAAGAATAATCAATCCTCTCACGATCCTCAAGCTTGAACTTAAAACCCTTGTTTTTTTCTCCCTCTTTTGATGCTCTCAATATTTTCTATGTGTGTACCAAGAATAATAAACCTAAGGTACTGATAAGAGACCGAAATTAAGTCCAAAACATCATAGGTTTTAATTGAAAAAGGTAGGAAAGGAAGAAAATGCCCCTCCTAAAATCTGTCAAGTGTAACCACAAGACCCCATCTACGAGTCATGGGTCCACTTCTGGGCCATAAGTGACCCCTCATGGCTGAAGGCATCCAAGACTTGAGATACTAAAAATTAGATCTGAGACTTACAAACAACTTTCTACGGCTCATAACATGAGCCACAGGCCATCTGGTAACTCATCATCTCAAGGATTAAAAAATTTAGTTTCTAGAAATTCAACTGTTAGTAGCGTTTGAGCGCCTTTATGAGGAGCTAAGTGATAAAGATGGGGACAAGAGATTGTATAGGCTTGCTAAAGTAATAGAAAGGAAATTTCACAACTTGGACCAAGTGAAGTGCATCAAGGATGAGGAGGGCGAGGTGTTGGTGGATGACACTTCCATTAAATTAAGGTGGCAAGCTTACTTTCATAACCGATGAGATTCGGGTAGACTTTTGGAAGAACATGGTCAAGGATGGCATAGAGTGGTTGACTAGACTATTCAATGCTATTATGAAGACTACCAAGATGCCTAATGAATGGAGAAGGAGTACAATAGTTCTACTGTACAAGAATAAGGGAGATATTAAAACGGTACAATTACAGGGGTATCAAGTTGTTAAGCCATACTATGAAGGTCTGGGAGAGAGTAGTGGAGATGAAGGTACAAAGAATAGTATCTATCTTAGAGAATCAAGTTGGATTCATGCCTGGGCGATCGACTACTGAAGCAATTTATCTTGTTCGGAGGTTAGTGGAGAAATATAGGGAAAGTAAGAAGGACCTTCATATGGTGTTCATTGATCTCAAGAAAG
>DF361208.1:13438-24693 GCA_000787875.1 Solanum virginianum | reverse complement strand
TTAGATAGGTCTTCTAAGGGTTCACTGTGGTGTATTATTATGCTTATGTAGGAGGCTACTCTTTTTCGAAAGCTTTATCGGATCACCTACCACTAATCTTCGATTAGAGCAATTTATTGCACAAAAAGACTGGGGCACAGCCTCCCAAAGTGAGAAGCTCAAAGAATGTCAAATGCAAAATCCCATACCTTATTAAGATCATATTTGCTTATTCTCCAAAAAAAAACCAGGAAACATATCCTATGGATCGTGGAAAGGTGTATCGGTCATAAAACCCCTTCGTAGAATATTCTGACACTATGAATAATTTTCAGTGTCTTTGAAACTATGAACCCTTTTATAGGTCAACGATGATTGTACATGTCATGCCCCGGGAGGGTAACCTAGACGTGACTAGCACTCGGAGACTATTACTAGTTCTCAAGCGAACCACTTGGCCTCATCACATTCATTTAATCAATATTCAATATATTAACTGAAGACTAGACATAGTAAGCAGGTGGATAATCTCAATATATAAATGGTCAAACCAAATCAACTATATTAACTGAAGACTAAAGATAGTAAGTGGGTGGACAACCTCGATATATAATGGTCAAACCAAATCAACAAGGCTAGTATAAAAGGAACTAGCTCAAACAATATCCAGTTAATAAATCAACTCTAGTTTATGAAGCCTCTATCAACCATTCAGTGGTGTTGATGACATGTCTATAGCTACCTTAAATAAAAATGAAAGCAATTTAAAGACTAACTCTAAAAGCTAGATGAAATAGAATGAGCATTCTTTGAGATTAGGAAGAACTCACCAATCAGCTGAAAAGTGGGAACAATCTTCAATGAAGCGCATGTTGATAATCTCTAGTACCTGTCTCCACATTATGAAAATATGCCGTCCAAATGGATGTTAATACATGGAATGTACGAGTATGTAAAATGGCTGAATGAAATAGATATAGGTAGAATAATATAGAATAACATTAACTAAGAAAATAGTCAATCAGAATATCAAATGTCTATCTAAAGCAAGAATAAAGAGTAGACAATGGCTAATTAATATCAATCCAATCCCATCGAATTTGAATCAAATTCAATTAGAGTACTATAAGTATAGAATCTATCTAGGAGTTTTTCTTATTCGAAAATAATCACTTATGAGCTAGTGATTATACAACAATCCTGTTGATGTTGCCACAGCTTTTCCATACTTGCTAGGTAAAGAATGAATTGAACCCATAATGGATTTGGTCAATCAAGTCTGCTATTATTTCAGAGACTTGCCAATCAAGAGGGAACATCTAATTTAATAGTTTAATCCTCACCTATGTCTGGTAACGTAGTTAATAAGTTCGAGTTGGGTTGTACTCTTACTCATTTTTGTACTCGATACTCCTCCCATGGCTTGATGCTCAAAAGAAAATTCATCTCAATCAATCATATCAATTAGTCTCATAAGAACTCTCATCATTCCATCAGTTCTATCACAATTAGGTCTTTCGACCTATCGATCATCTGACCAATTCCCAATCATATCCTTCAAAAGCTTAGACCAATCATTAAAAGGGTAATCAGTTAGACCAATCTCTAAGAGGGCAATCAATTAGACCAATCTTCAGAGTTCAATTATGAATACTCACAGGACCAGCAAGTTCTATCAGCCTATCGTCATGCTCACATCATAATCATAATTAACATTCTCAAATTAAGGCTCTAGACTCAATCCCTAGGTTCATTCATGTAGTCTTTTATAAAATGACATATAGGATTTGTGAAATTAACTTATGTAAAAGCATTTATTCAGCAAATCAAATTTATAATGATCATCAACATATGAAAAAATGTAGGATATATATAATTTTGCAAGGAAACATTTAAGAAAATATGCAAACAGACTCAATACGTTCATCTATCACTCTATCTCAATCAAGGGCATATGGAAGGACAATTCCATGCTTTAGGTTAGTCTTACATACCTGGTATGGAGTTTGACAATCAACTTTGCAAGAGTTCATCCTTAATTCCCTTGAACCCTCGCTCTTCCTCTTTTCTCCTTAGCCTTAGTCTTCGTTAGAAGTTTAGAATGGCTTAAGAATAGGTGTTAAAATACTTTTTACACTCAAAATGACCTACTTTAATTGTGTTTTAAGTTTAGGAGGGGTTTTCAAAAGTTTGGAATGCCCCTCATGAAAAATTAAAAATTTTCCCTTCGGCGTACCAAGTCCACGTCGCGGACTTGGTCATTTTTGGGTTTGTTTGTGAAAAAATTTCTAATCGAATTCTCTAATCCCATAGAAAATAAAGGGATCACAACCAAGTGTAAATCCGCGACAAGTCTGCGATGCAAACATGTCACGCACTTCTTTGGAACTACATTTTTGCATCCAAAAATTATCTCTCGATTCTGTTACTATAAAAAAAACCAAGCCTATTTTCCCACATAATTTTTCATGCTGGTCGCATTTTTGGGGTTGAATTTTTCAATGGAGTTTGAAAAGATGCGTTATGCGAGTGTCTCTCTTCTTGAGATATTTTGGTAATTTTACCAGGTGTTACTGTATAGGTCATTCAATTGGCTTGTAAACCTGGTCTTCAAAACTCAAAATTATACGAAGTTTTGAGGGAACTTTTGAGGCCCCTTCCACAGTCCGTAATTCATCTCTATGGGGAGTAGAATAAAATCTTGGTCTTCCTAGACTTATATGAGTTTGAATAATTAAGGGGTGTTATAATAATTCTCTGCTAGAAGTGTCATGGATGGTCATACTTGAAGGTATACCATGTTTATGTTCTTTCATCAAATAAATAACATTCATGAGTTTGAGTTTCATCACCATTTATTAGTAAATTATAATTTATATGTGCTTAATGCATGTGTAGAGCAACACAAAAATCTAAAATATTAAACACATGTTCATTGCGGTATTATTAATTTGAGTTAAAGTTTCACCATCTACTATCAACAAAATATATGTGCATTCTTAAAAAAAACATAATAATTAAAAGGTGCATTGCAATACAAGAAGAGCACTTTGTCGATGTGTTTGCTCTATAGACAGTATTATGTATTAATTTCTTATGTAAAATTTTTGCCTCATCACCAACCCAACAAAAATTTTACACGGATAATTTATGATTAAGATCACTCTAGTATATGAAGAGCACGTTGTGGATCACAAATAAATAAAAATTTGACACATGCTAACAATTTACAATCTAAAAAGATAAGTGGAAGTTTTCACTCTTAAGAAGATTTATAGATCTAGAATTTATAAAAATAAGAGTTATAACGAATTAAGTGGAGTCAAATTACTACCATTCAACACAAATGTTTACATATTTAATTCATAAATAATCAAACTGACAATACTAACTAAAATAACTTTCATTTTTTTCAACAAACAATAGCACTTATAGTCTTCATAGTTTGTCTACACACAACACCATAGAAACCATAAAAATTAAAATGCTATGTTGAATAGCAGCAAATTATTTTTTTAATTCATTGTTGGGATTGAAACTTGATCTTTCATGGAGAACTTGAACCTGTAAGTAAATTCCTTTATCACACTTTCCTCTCACAAATTCGCAAATGCACCTGTCATCTTTTTCCACAAAGTTCAACCTACATAAGTTGAGCCATCCTCCAACCAGCCACTTTCTATCGTTGTACCATGTACTGACACTTGCCTCAAATTCTCTGCCAGCAGAGTCACGAATGGTAATACTCGAGGGGAGTTGAAGTTTATAGTCTTGCCACACATCCATTGGAATGTACTACAATTAGAAATAAAGACTTTGTTAAATAAGAACATTATAAGATTTAAACTATAAAATATTCACTAGAATATATAGTTATAGACTTTAGTTACCAGTTGATCACTCTCTTCTGCTTGTATTTTTCTTACAAAGTAAGGATTTTTTGGTTGCGTTGCATGTCCACTTTTGAATATATCTGCACCATAATGGTCAGGAATATCCTTCACCTTACAAGCAGTGGCGTTTCGGCATTCAGCTGAATTAAGAAAGTCAACTGACTAGGCTCACAAACTAAAATATCATAAAAACTCTTAACTGCTCTTTCCTTTTCATTTTACTTGTTGATAATTTATTGAACATGGACTTTAATAAAGAAAGAAGATTTTCAGCGTATATCAAAAGTTTTGGAAAAAGATATTTAAATTTATATTTCTCTTCTTTAAAAAATTTAATAAAATATTTCCTTAGGCTCATTCTCAACAAACCACGTTTTAAAAATTAACTTATAGTCTTAAATATTTATGATATTTATAAGACTATTAGAATATGTCCAAATCTGCAAAGATAACATTATTGCAGCAATATACTAACAAGAAACTAATTAAATTTCATATAAGATGAAGCACAAGAATTCATAGAAAGATATTTAATAATTATGTTTACCTTTTAAACGTTGTGCTTTTTTCTTACATGTGTCAGCTTTTTCATTATTTTCTTCATCTTCCTCCTCTCCTTTTGTCTTTTCATATTTTTTCTCTTCTACATATCTGCGTTTTGAACTTGGTGTCATTTTTTGAGCCTCTCCTTTCTCTTTCTTTTCTGCCACTTCTTTGGAAACCTCTTCTACCATGCAATCTGTAGTACTATCATCTTCAATAGAACTAATGCTATCATTAGCATAAGTCTTACCTTTTGACTCTTCAATCTTTTGATGTTCAACATTCATTTTTTCCTCACTTTTACCTCCAACACCTTTCTTTACACATTCATTTGATCCAAGTAATTTAAAATCAAATGTTCCTTTTCCATCATTCTCAAATATTAAAAAATCTCCAAATTCTAGAATGTTATCCTCAATAAACTTCTCCCAACCATACTTAAAATAAAAATCTCTTCCTTGTTTTATCACTCTTATAGTCCATTTATTTCCAAAACGATCCCTCAGGATAACTTTTCTAGGTAACTTTCCCCTCTTGAAAATTGTATAACCTGTGGGAATTTTCTGAGAAAAAAAAACATTATACTTTAAAAAATATAGAGATACACTAGTATAAGTTTCTTTAATCAAATAGACCATATCATAAATGCAACCAACATAAGAAGAACTTTTTTCAATAAATTCAAATTTGAGGACTTTCAAGCTTAGAATTAAATGTAACTATTTAAGGCATTTTGAAATTTTCATTGAACAATTACTTCCATCAACACTCATAATGTGGTCATTTTGAAATAATACATGTAACTTATGACATTAACTAGATGAAATAGATCTATATAATACAACTACAAGATTAAGAGATGGAACATATATAAAATGCTAACATAAAATCTAGTTGCATCACGCAAAGACAACTACCTTCTTTTAATTTTGTTTCCCCTTATTACAACCTATTCTTCTAAAAGCATCACTTAGAATATCAAGAAAAAGAGTCAGCGAGAATCATAGATCAAATATTTGTGTATTTACATAGCAAAAGAATGAGAGGAAAAGAAAACTTCAAATACTGTGCATGGGATCTAAGTTCATATATATATATATATATATTGTAGATTTAAATTTTACCAAGCATTTCTCATCCTATATCAGCAACCCACATCTCCAAATCAAGATGACCAAAATTCAAAAAATAGAATCTCACAAGGAGGAATCATACTAACCATCTGTTTTACGCTGCTGGTAGGATTGAAAACCTTGAAGAAGCCCTTTTCCATGTTCATTTTTATTGCCAAACAATAAGGGAATAGAATAATTTCCTGCACAACCATAATCCTTTAATCTTCTTTAATGTGAAGGAGTATCCTTATTTATAAAAGTGTGTGTATTTTTGTATATATAACAAAGTAGAAGAGTACAAAAGTTCACATGACTTAGTTAAAATCTATTTTGGCGCAACATCATGTGGCTCAGTTTTCAAAGGATCCACACTTTCAACACATTACTTAACATCAATAATTTTATCATTTTCTGTCACATTATTGTTACCAATAGTTGATATATCTTGTGGCTCAGTTTTCAAGGGATTCTTACTTTCAACACATTTTACTTAACATCAGTAATTTTATCATTTTCTGTCACATTATTGTTACCAATAGCTGACACATCTTGTAGCTCAGTCTTCAAGGGATTCTTACTTTCAACACATTACTTAACATACACCAATAATTTTATCATTTTCCATTAAACACATCTTTTGACTCAGTTTCCAAGGGATTCACACTTTCAACACATTTTCTAATTAACCCCTTCTGTCACATTATTTAGCATTACAAATAGCTGACACAATAATAAAGTTAAATTATCTTATAAGTCCTGTTTACGCAACTAATCACTTTACCAACCTTCTTCACATCATTAATCATTTTACCAGCCTCATTCACAATATTTATCATTTTACAGCCTTGTTTACACTATATATTGTCATTGAAAATATAAATTTCTTAAAAAAAATGCATCTGGCACATGAAAATAACAAACCTGCATATTCTTCCATATTTTAAAATAAATTTAAAATAATCTAAATATGTAATTTCAAAAAAAAAACCTGGGCATCACTTAAAAAATACTTAGTTATTCTATTTGAAAACATAAAATATTAAAATTAATTTAAATCTATATTCTGAGGAAAAGAACACATGGTAACCCTACAAAATAAATAAAATTTTAGTGTATCCACAAAAATGTTGACATAAAAATAGGGGATTTTAGTTTTTCTCCATCATTATCTTCATATAGATAACCTCACCCAGAATTCAGTTAGTTTAAAATTTTTGTGTTAGCGGTAAATGTTAAAAATTTTAAAATGAAATACAAGTTCAACTCAAATATTTTAATATCTTCAAATATAGAAAATAAAATTTGACATTGTTTATCCCTGTATTACTCTTTCTAAAAAATTTCTCCTAAATAACAGGTACACATTAATACATCACTCTCACTCCAAAGAACAAAACATGAAATTTAAACTCATTTTTTTACCATCTCAAATATTAAATAATAATTATTAAGGGTAGGTTGGGATTAGATCTTTATTTGACGTCTGCGAGGCAGTGCTCACTAAGTTATGATGGAGATTTAGAATTATAGGCACCTTATCATCTAATTTTATGTGGAACAGATAGTGTAAGAAGTAATGTCCTAATTCAATACAATGGAGGAGGGAGGGGGCAGTCCAGATTTATGGAAATTGATGATGGAAGCAAGAGATATCACAAAACATGCGATACAGTGGGAGCCTAGGAGTGTTACTACTAATTTCTCAAAGATAACTAGAATAAATATAAACCAGTAGAGGGAGCCTAGGAGTGGTAATGCTAATTTCTCGAAGACAACTAGAATAAAATAGGCTTTCTAAGTAAAATAATCACCCTGATTTTCAAAAGAACTTATCTAATGAAGAGGTGGGTGAAGGAGTAATTGGAAGATATTAGAGTGAAGAGTTCTTGAGGGTCAAATTACTTGGAAATATTGTTAGTCATTTTATTACCAAATTATGTATGAATGAAGAAAGCTCTCTTGATAATGACAAATCATTGCAGTTACTTACTAAAAGTGGTTTAATTTCTATCAGGAGTGCCTTCATATCAATAAGAAGTAGAGAAGAAAAATTATGATATTTCACCAAGTTTTGGACAAAAGGCTTACTTCTCAAGTTTTTATTTTGTATATAGAGAATATGGAAGAATAATACATTAGTTGATGATATTGTAGCTAGATACAGAATTTATGTAGTTTCCATATGCAAATATTAAGTCAACCATCACCAAGAGACTATAGAACACGTTTTCCTTACTGTTGATTTTGCTACTAACATATTAGATAAATATAATATTGCAACTAGAATAAAGGGTTCTCTATTGAAAATGAAACAAACTGTGATTTAGTCGTGATGAACAAAATCTATGCACAAGTTGAAAGCTTTGATAAGAGCTACTCCCGCTATTATTCTAAGGCAGCTTTAGAAGCTAAAAATCTATTGATAATGGGGTTACTATATCAAGAAGTATAGTTTACTATTAAAATCAAGTATCCTTGGATTGCAAATGTTCCTAACACAAAGCCTCTGCTGGTTTAAGGACATCAATATCTCTTAAAGAGAGATTATAAATCAAGTAACTCATAAGACAATCATTTTAACTACTGACTTCCCTTGTCTTTTGTATGAAACTGGAAATACAATTGTATCAAGGTTGAGAACGGAACATAACATTACATGGTCAAACGGAAAAAGAAAGATCAATATAATCTATTTAAGACTGATGGTTGTTCTAAGGAAAACTCTTGAATGGCCAGAAGGGGTGGCACACTCAAAATTTAATTTATACCAAGCAAACATTAAACAAAAGCAGGTGTGATCGATCCTTCCAATTTTTTTCAGCTAAGGTAGCTCATATGTCTCGAACCAAGTATAGGGCCTAGACGTGACTGACTAATGGGGAACCCGAAGGAACCCCAAACAAGCCTTGTAGCATATCATTACATATCCTAGGTTGCGGAAGCAATTAAAAATAATGTAAGAAACATAAATAAGGGGAATTGGGACTATGGGAGAGACTCACATTTAAATAGCTTGAATATCATAAGTAAGTCAAAGCTCAAGCATAATACATACTTGCCCAATAATACCTCTAATATAGGACTAACAGGGGCCAAGACAAGCAACTGGGCTCACCATTATAGGAAAGGTATACCAAAAAGAAGGATAGTCTTTAATACATAGCTTAAGAACATAGATATTTCCCTCGTACATGAGGACTCATCAACTAGCTTGAATGGATACCACTAGCCACGTGGAGGAGGATGATGATCACATGGAGCTCCGGTTCCTACATGGTAACATTCTGTAGGCATAGAGTATGTGTTAGTGCATTTGAATGTACTAAGTATATGGGGTGAAATGCAACAAGAGATAGGCATCATAATCAAAATGCTTTATAATAACCAATAGATAGCATAATAACAATATGGCATGTATAACCAACTCTTAAGTAAGTCATGCTTTGTAAATCATTCATCTTACATAGATCATAATATAAATGTGTAAAGAAGCCTCAACCGACATAACATAAGACCTTTTGGAGCCACCTTTCTTATGAGAGCCCTCCCCTTTCGGACAAAGTGACCTTCTTTATGGGAGCCCGTCCCTTTTCGGATTAAATGGCCCTCCTTACGGGAGCCTATCCCTTTTCAGATTAAGTATCCTTCCTTACGGGAGCCCATCCCTTTTTAGATTAAATGACCTTCCTTATGGGAGCCCATCCTCTTCAGATTAAGTGGCCTTCCTTACGGGAGCCCGTCCCTCTTCGAATTAAGTGGCCTTCCTTGTGGGAGCCCGTCTCTCTTTGGATTAAGTGACCTTCCTTACAGGACCTCATCCCTTTATGGATTAAGCATTTCATAGAATTATCTCATCAAACCATTATATTTCAATTATCATATAATCATCATAACATCATTCAGCTCATAAGACATGCATTGGATCTTCAATTCCTCAAGAAACCATAACCGGACATTTTATCAAACATTTGGCAGGTGTGAAATGATAGTTTAAGACCTTGCAATTTAGAGATGCAATCATGCAAGTAAATCTATTCTAAAACCATTAATCAATACTTTGCAACATCCTCAAGAAATATCCATCAAAACCCCTCATCAAATCTTACAATAGATCCAAGATGTATAGCTCAAAACATGGCAAAACAGTCACAACTTTATATAGCTTTAACATTGTTCATATGCATGTTCATACTAGGAAACCCATTTGTAAAATCAACTTTAAATCATGCAATATTAATTAAAAGAGGCTTTAGGAACTATGGGTGGAAGGACCCAATGGTTCAACACCATATACCTTAGGTTTAGAGTTGCTTGGAATTGAGATGGGGAAGAATGGAGGCTTGGAAATGATCTTTGAATCCAATCTTGTTCTTGGGTTTCTTTGAAATTGAATTGGAGCTTGATGGAGGCTTTTGAGAGAATTAAAAGAGTATTTGATAAGAGTAAAGAGTCTAATCCTTTGGAACCTTGTCAAGGTCTTTTAGGAAGGTTAAGATAGCATTGGAAGTCTAAAATAGGCATTAGAGTAATTAGCATTTACGAAAATGCCGTTAGTGAACGGGTGGAAAATTTGGCAAAGTGTTGCCCCACAGAAGGTCCCACAAGTCATATGGTACTCCACGAGTCGTGTGCAGTGCCCATGGCAAGTAACTTAGTCCAAAAATTGAAGTTGGAAATCGATTGGAAAGAGAAGTCTCGTCATGACCATAGAGGCCTCCACGGGTCGTGTGGAGCCTCACGGCCCGTATGGAGGCTCATAGAACCATACTTGGTGTTGGAATATATTGCCCAGGCTCCACGGCAAGGGCCATGGGTTATTCCCTATGCCATGGTTCATGATGAGGGGGCGTGGCACAATACTTAGCAAAAAGCCTCCCCCAAATGCCCACTATTCCTCTCTTGTACTCACCCCACGACTATCCACACAGCCCGTGCCACTGGTCGTACCCCATGTCTTAGGCCAAAAATGGACTTTTCCAACTTAAGACACCTTACACGACCCATACAAGATACCACTGACCGTATAGGTGCCCATGTGGCTTCACTACACGAGAGGGTCTTATGAAAACGGTCATAACTCCTTCATCTGAACTCGAAATGAGCTGAAACCAAGTGCATTGGAAAGCTCACTCAAAGGGATTTTATTTGACGTATTGTTAATCACCCAGTTCCAGATGTGGTAAAAGTTATGCTAGTTGAAATTTGACCCTTGCATGAACCATCACCCAAAACTCAGCTTTTATGGAAGTCTTGAACTCATTTAGGTACTAGGAGTCTCCATGAACCTAATACAACCCCAACCTAACCAAATAAGGCTTGAAACATGGATACACAGGAGCATAAAGTTATGGGGTGTAACAATATCTCCCCTTGGTAACATTCGTCCCCGAATGTCAAAGAAACGTACACAAGGAAAGTAGCCATGAAGACTTTAGCCCAAACATGAATGCAATAATGCACATAAACATGATTTATAAGGAAAGTTCAACATGTACCTTGAAAATTCTCATAATCTATTATTAACATGAACATGAATGCATGTAATGATATAAGGGCCAATACTTGAGACTTGGAATCATAAAAAGGGCTTGACATGTCATCATAAGCTTGAATAGAATGAAAAAGATACAGGTATTGCTTCTTCATGCCCGCACCTGCTCCCCGAGAAACACACACGAATAGATGACTCTTCTAAAGGGCCTTAATGAACACCACATCCCCATTA